>VWYI01042010.1:0-31102 GCA_013399455.1 Anthoscopus minutus
TTGTGAAGATGCAAAGCCACGGGAAGACTCTGTTCTTGTAGAGATTTCTCCATGGTTTTGCAAAAGAAAACTCCTCGCCCTGTGAGAACTGAGGAAAGACTATTGTAGAAGTGATAACTGATTTAAAAATCTCAGGTTTTTGTTATATGTTGTCAGGTGGGAAAGGAAAGAAGGTGGGCAGGGGAGGGAAAGTGTTCTGGAAATTTCATTCTGATTTTCTTTTTTTTTGTCTTATTATTTTAGTTTTGTTAATAAAGCTTTCTTCATAGCCTTAAGGTTTGAGCCTCTTCTTCCTTCTCCTAAATTCACGTCTCACAGTAAGGGAATGAGTAAGTGAACTGGTGAATTAAGCTAGCTCTAAACCTACTACAGGCAGGAATATGCTCCAGCTCCTTTCTCCCACAGACCCTATTTTCCTTCCCAACGAAAAAAGCACTGCAGGGAGATGTGATTTTTAAGTCCCATCCTGGCAGAGGGGCTGAATACAGTGTGTGGGGAATATGTGCTGCTCTAGCTGCACCTGGGAACTGGAGAGTCTCCCAATGTCTCGTAGTGCAGCACATGCAGGGCAACTTTGTGCAGGAAGCTTGGCAGAGAACTCACACACAATTAAAAGGTAAATGCCAATTCTTGCTCATTCTAGTGAGGAAAAGGACAAATACAGAACTGTGATATTTTTGAAGCAAGACTACAAAAGGAAAATCAAGTGTATTAACACACAACTGGAAATCCTTGGCTTCCTGATTCTTGGAGTCTCTTTTCAAGTTCTCCATCATACAAATTCAGGAATAATCCCACATGGAAGTAGATTCGAAGTCACCAACAGCATTAGCTAACTTGGCTCTATTATTTATTGGTTCTGCTGCTAAATTAGAATCTTATCTTTTTTCAAACATGGAAGTGTATAAACAATTCACAGGTTCAGCCTTTCCCATAGAACACAAAATTTAGGAAGTGTGTATTTTAAAAATATACTTCATATCCATATATTTTTAAGATAATTATGTGCAACTGTGCTACCCAACAAACAGAAAACAGATTATCTCTGCTCCCATGGTTTTTTCCTTTCTGTCATTTGCAACACCATGGCTATACAGGGAAAATATTTATCAGGTTTTAGCAGAAAATCAGAATTTTAGAATTAAGATTATAGAGAAGGTTCTATTTTTACAATATTTTGTACAAGAAAACCAAAGATTTTATGAAACCATGAGATGTATCACTTTAGCATGATTTCTGTAGTCATTTCTTACACTTTCCTGGAATATAGATACAATCTGAGAATTTATTAATACATTGAAATCAAGCAAGAAAATAAATGGAACTGGTAGAAGTAGTTCCTACATTGAGGTTTGACAAAATGTGATTTATAAAATGTTTAGAAACCACAGAAAATTCTATACTTAACAAACTGATTATCACTGAATTCAATCTTGCTCATATCAAAACAGATAAAAGGGTATTATGCATGTTTGGGTTTAGAGGTGTAAAATGAAGCTTTTATGAAGTAAGAAGAAATTTATTGAAAAAAAGTATGCTGAAGTTGGAAAAAAATGAACTATGAAATAACAAGCAGAATTCAGTTAAATGAATAATTAAGAAAGCAAATAGACATACTGAAGTATGAATTTCCAAATATTCTTTGACATATAATAAAAGCTGTTTCAAAAAATGTTTTTACAGTTACTCACAGTGAATGGTGTGGGCCAGTTAAGGAAATGATGCACTTGTTATAAAGAGCTGCCCAAGTTTTGTATTGTGCTTGAAAGAATGGGAGAGACAATTGCAAAATCATGGGCAGTGAAAGCAGTAAAAAAAGAAGGTATCAAAAGCAGAGATGGCAGGCCAGTTTCTGTGGATGATGCTGAAAAAACTGGATGCTAAATGTTGTTCTCATGCAAAGTCCTGAAGCACTTTCATAGAAGAGTTTATTGACCTTTCAGTAGTCCCACAGGCAAGATAAAATATTAGCCAGCTCTGTCTCTGCTGAAATGAAACAAACACACTTCAGATTTGGACTATTTATGGTCTTTCATCACCAGCTGATGGAAAAAAGAACCTTTATAATCACACAGCTAAATTAAATAAGAACAGAACAACAATTCATGGTCAGCAATTTTTCTGTTTGCACTGGGGTGGCAACCATATTTTTCTTCTCTCAGTTCACTGCCCTTAAGCTTGACAACTCCCTCAGCTCCCAGAGGGTCAATGGAGTTACACCACAGTAAAACTGGAGAGGCACAAAGAAGACTTCTGCCCACTGAGAGCTGTGGAAACTTAAAGCATCTGTTATCAAAAACTCCTTCTCTCCCTGTTGTAAGTATGAACTGCTGTCAGCAGTTTCATATGAAAGCATAGGAAGATCTGGTTTTAAATTGAGATTATTTTCTGTGAAGTCTAAAAGTGATTCAACAAGCCAGACATTCAAATTACACTAGTCAAGCATGTTCTTACCCAAATTCCCATCCTGTGCACTTCCCATTTCTATACTAACATCTTCACTATCCCCAGTAAAATCGATGTCTTAATTTCCTTTCATGGAGAAGACCTAAGCTGCTTGTCAAAGTCCTTCTCTTTCTCGATCCTAATTTCTAGATCCTTTTTCTGTCAAACTTCTGGGCTTTTGAGAACTGTTGTAGTGCCTGTTACAAAAAGATCTTCATGAAGTAAAACCATCCAGTTTTTCAGGCTCTTTCTGCCATCCCAAAACATACGTCTTGCCTCCTTCCCAGATTGTGCTTATGGCAGAAACATACAGGCTCAAGCATTGCCCAAAAGTGAGCACTTATGGGCACAAATCATTCCAAAGTTTGGTGGCCTTGAGCTGATGTCTGTAATGGAGAAGTCTGAGATATCCTCAGAGAGTGTCTGAAAGGTTTGTTGGGCATGATCTGGCTTCATCAACTGTCTGGAAAAAGAGAGTAATTTAGTTACCTCAGAACTGATTGGCAAATGTCATGAGAAATCCAGTCAAATCAAAACTATAGGTTGGTCCAAAAATTGGATACAAAGTTGTCAACTCAGTAAAATAATTTTACAATGGATCCAAACACAGATGACAAGGATTTCAATAGATAAGCCAGTTTGTCACATTCGGGATGTTTAGTCCCAATCCTGCAATTCTTAGATATGTAAGTAAACTAATAATCTGAGAAAAAAATGTTTACACTGCTGCCAGATTCCTCTTGTGTATTTGGTAGAAGATATAAGTCTGTACTGTCTGATGATGGAGTTGTTGTGCATGAGATGTCATGTGACATTTTTAAGCAACAAAGCAGAAATAGTTTGTCATAAAAAAAAAACCAAAAACCAAACAAAAACCCCTGTTTTTGCCAATAAGATTAGTGACCAGCATCTGAAAGATCAAGGAATGGTTTGGGTTGGAAGAGATCTTCAAGATCCCCTACTTTAAACCCCTCTGCTATTGGCAGGGATATCTTCTGCTAGATAAGGTTACTCAAAGCCTTATGCAGGCAGATCTTCCAGGAATGGGGCAAAGATGGGTTTATCATCTCTTTGGAGACCTGCAGGATATAGTCCTTGACCTCATATCAGACCTATAAAGGTCTACAGCTGATGTTCATACAGAGATGTCTACATCACATGGGGCTCTTACATGCATGACTGCTATCTGTGTGTGCACATTAATTTGTGTTTACCCTTTTAGACTAAACACAAAACTTCAGACATTTTGTCATATTTATTGGTTTATTTTGATAGTATTTTTTCTCTGTAATAAATATTTCAGATTTTTTTAATAAAGAAAGTACTAACTTCCTGTATATAAGAAAGACATATTCTCTGTAATGCTATATGTTGTTCTCAGTTTTTATTAGTACAGAGAAATATAACTTGCTTGTGATTCTATAAGTTTGAACTATCCATCAGTGTTAGTTCCAGCAGTTGTAGAAAAATTTTGCCTTAGTAGAAGTCGGTGAAGGTTGGGACTAGATTTTATCTCTGATACAGAAGGAAGAATACAGAAGGGGTTTGAGGCTGGGATTCTTTAGGCATTTCTTTGTTCAATTTTTGGTAGAGGGGGGCACATGGAATCTTTCTGTCATGGTACTAAACATATTCTTGCAATTTTTGTTCTTTCAACAACAAAAATAAATGTATAAGCCAGTTTACAGTGTTCTTGTGAATAAGCAGCAGCCTTCTGAAATGACCAACTCTCCATTTACTTACAGTATCTCTGAAAAATGACCCTACAGTGCTGTCTTTGAAGTCCACAGTATAAATTCAGGTTCAAAAGATAGTGATTAACAGAGTAAGAATGGAGTTTGTTTTATCCCATTTCAGTGATCTCAAAGTGCAAAGTCATTAGCTAGAGCTGTCCTAGGAGTCTCCATGGTCATTATGATCAATAGCAAAAGACACATGGGGGATGACTCTCACCATCTTCAAGAGCTTCTTTATGAAAGGCCACATCACCCTGAGGAGCTGTGATCCCTCTGAAACAGCCAAAGCAAGGAATAGGTTCAGCTATGCCAAAATTACTCTTAAAATTAATGAATGGACCATTTCACATCTCTGATGCAGAAAACTGCCAAAAACTATACCAAGGACAGATATCTTTATTGATCTTTTTGCTTTTTGGCCCAATATACTCTTTTTTCTTCCCTTTTGAAAAAACAGTAGGAACCAAGAGGTAAAAAAAAAAAAATCTAAGAAAAGAATAGCAAAATACAAGAGGCTTTCTGATGCCTGTACTGCCTGCAGCAGAACTGCCTGGCTACTGGGAAGTCCTCCAGATGCTGCTGAGATCTCCATTGCTTATAGAGCTATGAAATAAACTTGTAGATATGAAAACAAGAAATAGTAAAAGCAGAGTGAAATTAGTCAGATATGCCCAGGTTCTCCTGCAGGACCATATATCTTGCCTGTCAGCCCAGAACTGGAGGCAGACGTATGGCATGGCTCTGAAAAAAGTGACAAACAGAAGCCCTGTAAAATCCATGCTGCCGTTCCAAGGCCATGAATTCACTGAGCCTTTGGCATCCATTGTTTCCCCCTGGGTCAGTGCATGACAAGTCATCCTCCCTGAGAGAAGATGGGATAAGACTCTGTCATTCTTTTGCCTTGTCCTCGTCCTAAGAATCTCATTATGAACCTGAAGAACTTGGTTAATGGAGTTTACAGTGACAGAGTCTTTTATAGTGCCATAAAGGCTTTTAAGATGTACTTCAGGGGCTTCTAATTCTCTTAGCAACACAGTAAATATAATGAACGTAAAAATTATCCTTGCAGATGTTGTGGTGTCAGTAACAATAACAAACACTCAGCACGGCACATGACCAAAATAGCATCTGGGATTTTGATTCACTCAATTTAATCACACAATGTTTGAGCATTTATGGTTTTACAGTTTTTGTTTATTGATTTACAGTATTTTAATGAGATTACTGTGAAAACATATATGCTGAATTACTACTTATATGGGACATATACCAATGCCCATCACTTCCCTCATTGCTTTCTACAGAGTGCTAATTTGCAGCCCTCTGGAGATCACAGGAGGATTTAACATTAAACAGTCTGCTGTAGAGTATAAGAGGAAGAAGATGACTAATAACTGTTTCCTAAGCCCATCAAAAGACCATGAAACCTTCTAAGACTTTAAAATAAAGGAAAATAAAAAATACAGAGAGAGGTCATTTCTATTTCTCCTGATTTAAAACTGAGCAGTGAAGTATTAGCAAAGCAACACACTGATCTATTGGTCACTGCTCAGGTGATTTCCAATGCATTCTGTGTATAAAAGTAATTTGTTTCTTTGTGGCCTACACAAAAGTGACAATAATTTCAAATTTGTGAGCAAGATGCCACAGAGAAGTAAACCTTCCCGTATCCATGCACTGGAGCACGTACACATATGCAGCAAGGGAATTGTGAAGATTTTTGCATCTAAAAGTGAGGTATCTCCCTTGTATCCCAAGGTATCTCACCCTTGGCTTTACATATACACACATCAATGCCTTCCATGTCAGATGATGATTCACATGACCTACCAAAATGCCACCCAAACCTCACACAGAGGCATTCCTGTCTCTCTTGTTCTGTTACTCCCCTTTAGCATCTCCACAGGCTCCATCAGGGGCTCAGCCATTACCTGAGGCTACTCTTCATTTCTGGATAACTAAAGTTAAGGGAAACAAATCCCTGCTTTGGGCAGTAAAGAGGCAGCAACATGACCAATATGAAGAATAAAATACTCTATAGACTTTTCCAAAAATGTACTCCCTTTTACTCAGTGACCAGGTACCTGGGCTAAGCAGTACAGGTACCTATTTTCTGCAAAGGAGCAGGTCTGTCCTTAAAAGATGTCATGCTGCCATCTCTCCTGAAAACCACTTTAGCAACCCAGGATTTCCCCCAGGATTCAATGAAATAAGTGCTCAGGGTGGCCTGTGGCCCTGCCTGTTACATACTGGGCACCACTGCCAGGACTGTGCCCACCACCAGCACCACTGCTGTTCCATTGCTGTTCAAAAGAACTCTCATGAATGATTGCATCAAAGACAGGAAGAAAAAGGGCTGCTGGGAAGATTATTTAATTTGTGAGTTGGCCAATTTCACCAGAGTGAATTTTGTTTACCTGGAGTCTCAGGCACCTCTCATTGTAAAAAGGACACTGTGAAAGCCAAGGTTTTGCAGAAGACTTGACAGTCTTTGCCCCACAGTATTCTAGAGCACAGCAACCCCTGTCCTCTCAGCAGCTCCCATCACAAGAGCCATGAACCTCTGCTCGCACCAGTGGCAAGGCTGACCCCCAGGCGCTGTCAGTCAGTGTAACCCCCTGGCACGTACAGCAATTGCTGCCAGCTGGACAAGTGGTCAAACCCACACTGTGCTTAGGAAAGACAGGGAACACACAGCAGCAAAGATCTGGGCATTAATTTTTAAGCAGTTTTGTTCCTTACACTGTAAATTTTGAGTAATTTTGTTCCTTACATTATAAATTTTGAGCAATTATTGTTCCTTACATTGCTGGAAATATTTGCTTTCTCTCTTCCAGCACAGTTGGCCAGACAGCGGTTCTGAGTCAGACTTTTTTCTTTCATCCAAAGAAATGGATGCCATTGTCCTTTACATCTTCCAGGTGACCCAGAGTGTATTACCATGGCAGGCTGAAATTTCCCCACTGCTGCTTGATCTGGCACTCCTTCAGCTGTTCAGGGGCTGGAGGCATAACCTCTCTCCCTTTTGTAATGTTAATGCACACTTTGTGCTCTGGCCTCTGAGTTTGCTCTGTATAGTTGGATTTAGACTAAATCAAGCTTCCTCCCTCTCCAATGAATATATATTTGGAGCAGTATTTTTTTTCTTGTGCTGGTTGAGAATAGTCAACAGCAGGAGTAAAAACTTTTTATTCATTCCCAGATTAAATCTATAGGCTTTCTTTAGTTCCATTTTCTAAAGGAGGTTTGTTAGAAGTATCAGCTGGTCCAGTTTGGCATTGCTTTATGATTTGAGAACATCATTATTAATATTATATCTGCTAGAGAGGTAGAATATAACTTTGAATGCACTCCTCTGGGGTTTTAATCCATTCAGAAAGCAACTCTTTAGTTGATAATTCGGTAGTGTCAGACTTTTCACTTTAAAGGCAATGATTCAGTCTAACATTTTATTTTTTTCTGTCATATAACACTTCATTTGTATGCTGCTCTGTGTAGGTAACGTAACTAAACAACCACTTTGGCGAGAAGAGAAAGCAGGCACGTCAAGGAATACAAGGAATTTGTGATTATTTAGATTTCTCATCATTCACTTTTTTTATGTTTAAGAATGTCAATTCCTTTACTGTAAAAAGGGAAACAAAAGGAAATGTCAGCTATTACTATGAACAAAGGATAATTTACTGCAACTATGAGTTTCAGTATTATTTCTTAGTCAGAACATCCTATGAACTACAAATTTCAGTATCTACTGACATTAGCAATAAAGGCCACCCTAGGTGGAGCATTTATTTCAGCTGGTATTTTGTATTCTTAAGCTGCCAAACAGGAGATCTAGAAAAAGAAGCTGGGGCATTAACAACAGCTACATACTGATATACCACAATAAGGATCTCAAGAAAAAAATTAGATGTATTTCAAAATAATTCAAAGTGTTATTATGCTGATTGGGCCTTGCATTCTCCTTGAATAGTTCTTATGTTGAAAGTTCTTACAGTTCAGAAAAAAAAATGAGTTAGTGGATGCAAACAGCTGGGTCCTTTTTATTAAAATACTCCTGAGGAGTTTAATCCCTGAAAGAAAATAGTAAGAAAACATTTTTTCTTTTATTTTTCTTTTTTTTTCTTGGCTTTACATATACAAATATTTAGCCTTCCACGTACCACTTCTAGATACATACTCGCTTTGATGTCTCAGTGCTGGGACCTAAATTCTTTGCTGATTCATAGCCTGTCAAATCAATGCAGCAATTGCATGTAAACTATTACATTTCAAAGGCTTGTCTATCCTAGTCTTGCAAGCTCAGCTCTATGTTCATGTAAGAAAATTATATTGTACCCTGATTAGTCTCTTATGTATTTTAAACTATGTCACACATTCTCCCCAGGGCTGGAGGACGTATTCCCACTCACCATTGTGCTTCTTGGGGTGGAGAAAGTTCTAGATAGCTCTCTTTATACCTTCTTTGTGAAATTTCACAATTGTTACTCACAGATTGATATGGTAGGATAATACTTACTTATTTTGTTTTCTTTGGGGCAAAACTGCCACCACTTTTTGATATTTCCATAAAAATCCATTTTCAACTCTCAGGACAGAAAGAAGAGGTTTTATACAATACCTATAGTTCATCAAGTCACGTCAGAAAGAGGCTTCACTCAGTAATACCAGAAGCTCTGCTTAAATTTCACTGGGAGAGATGTCTTAGGTCTGGGAGAATCCTCTTTCCCTTTTTCAGAGCTGTTCCAGACTGTAAATATATAATTAAATATCCATTCTCTGAGAGAGTCAGAAATACAGTGACTTGTGGACAGAGAAAGAGGCTGCCCCCCAAGCCTGATGGCTAAAGCAGTCATCTCAGAGGCTGAAAAACTTAATCCCACAGGCCAGCTCCAGGTCTGTCAGAGAGCTTGCTGCAGATGTCATATGTAAGGGAAAATTTTGTATTGTACACAGTAAAGTGCACTTCAGAAGATTTTATTTCCTCCCTTAACATGTCACTCAAACATTCTACCTTGACCTAAATCCAGCACTAAGTTACCCATCTCTTTTAATGGTATATGGTGCTCTGGGAGCAGTTAGCTTAAAAATCAATTTTTTTTTTTATAAGACTTCTGTAGAGAAAATATACCATCTACAGATATTTTTAGTTTGTATTTGGTTCACCTATTTAATCATGATGTGGATGGATTTCAGAATCTTAAAATATTTATGCAGAAAACAGAGGCAGCCACTGTGAAATAGATTTCATTTACTGTCTAAAAATCACTCACATGTTCTTAAGTACTCTATCTTATTGACCAATTTATAGATAGTTGTCATTTTAACATGCCAGGGTAAAGAAATGCTAAAGCTATTATTACACACATTTATAATGTTTCTAGGGAGTATAATTGATGCATCAGGATAATTATGGGCCTCATTTTCCCTTCTCTTTAGCTGCCTGCAATAACTAGTGGTGGGTGAGTTTGATTTCTTTTTGGTTTAGTGCAGAAAACACTGAAACAGTTAAATACCACAGCTGGACTCCAGTGTGAAGCAGCAATGAACCATTGGCACTGACCAAATGATGAGGGCAGGGGGAAGAACCAGCCTCCTTCCAGCAGCACAGGAAAAGGTATCCTTCCTTCTGCTCCTCATGAAAATTCAGGTCTGTCCAGAACTATTCCTGTGCACTCATGATGGAAGGAAATCGGGCAGAAGTTGTGAAAGCAGGTGGAGAAGCCACCACTGAGTCTACTAAGGTCTCTGGGCTGAGCCTGGGTCGCTGATACAGTGTTCAGCTCTGTCAGTGGTCAGAGAGATATTAAACACTTTTCTTCTTGTTACCCAAGTGTCATATCAAAAGTCTTGCTTAAATGGTCACCATTCTTCAGACTTTGCTTAAAGAGTTGGTTCTCTCTAATTAGCTGCATTTTTTGTGTATATGAAAGATGATTTCTCACATGCATACACCCATCCCCACTCAAATATGCATATATGCAAATGTATATACAGGCATATATATATATATCTGCAATTAAAACAGCCACCCATATAGTATGTAGCCTATTGCTATCAGTTGAAAGAGGGAAGAACATAAACCCCAAAATGCACTGGCCCCGTATTTTCTCTCTGAATTGTCTAGCACCAGGTATTTCCACAGAAAGACATGTGCTCTCTGAAGTACCAGAACATGAGACCATAGGAGACCTTTACTTGGTAGATAACAGTCTAATATATGATTTCTAAACACGTGGTTAAATTTCCACACTTGGTAAAACAGTCTTTAACATTTGCTCTCCTTAGTAGTATACATATTCTCAACAAGGTTATAAATGGGAAATTATTTTTTAAACTGAAAACATGAAACCATAAATAACCATTTGCACGTGAAATACCATGAATTATTGTGCTTCACTATTTTGAAAATAAAAGTGAAAGGCTGAAGCAGAAGGAGACTAACAGCATTGTATATACATTCGTTATAGAAGTGTAAACTGGGTCTTTGAATCTCTCCATTTAGTTTATACAACATATCCTGTAACCTATGTACCTCCGAGGAATTTAACTGTATTCCATTTCCATGTAACAAAATAGGGAGTTGCAGACAAGATTATTATTTAATAAAGTAGGAACCTTTTCTTCGGTATACATTAAATAATGCAATGATGAGCAATATGATTTTATTCTTCTGAACATGCTATTAAACAGACCAAAATATACCATGTGATAGGCAAAGAAAATTAAAATTTAACAGCAACATTGTTCTAAAGTACATCGAGTTCATATACATGTGGCCAGCATGAGCATTGAAGCAGAAAGTTGAATCACTTAAAAATCCCTAATTTATGTTCTTTCACCTACAGGTCGTCACCTAACCATCACCACAAGTATTTCTTTCAACAGACCACAAACTGCTCCACATAAATCTATGCACAACTCCGGGCTGTCTGCAGACAAGGAAGAGTGCAAATGGTACAAATGTGGGAGGAACTAAATTAATTCACAGAAAGAAAGAGCCTCCTTTTTCATGTGCATTTATGTATATCACCCATATATTTGGAGAACAATAAATGTACTTACAAAAGAAAAACCCCACTGACATTTTCTATACTCTTTTGCTTATTAATTTCTTTGAAAAAGCACCTGATATCCATAAAAAATAATTTAAATGCATGTTGCACATTATCGCATCCTCAGTATACTGGGGATATTTCTGTCGGTCAATTTTTGTGTAATGGCTTCAGATTTTTAAGAGAAATTAATCAATAAAGAAAGGTGAACATATAGGATCAGGGGGAGATCCAAATTTCAAACCATTTTCCTAGAAGAAAATCATAAATAGAAATGAAAATTGCATGAAAAATTCAAAGGCCCTAGAAGCTAGACCTGTATGGAATTTCATACAGTCAAGCTATAAAGAATCAGAAATCCTGCTCTATTTTAAAAGCATTTTTACTCTGCAGTAGAGAGAGGTTATCAGCATGTGATGGTAAGAAAGGTATGTTTTCCCAAAGGAAAAGCAAACCCCTATCTATTATCTGTTAACCATGATTTACTGTCTATGCTCCATGATCTATTACCTTTTTCCCTTATGATGTACTTAAAACTGTGTCATGGAGGACACTAAAAGTGCTACGTATAATATTATATATTAGTACAGGAGAGGAAGTAAGGAAGAACCCCTTGTGAGTTGCTTAGGAATTTATCTCCCAGTCTAAGTTCTTTGAACTTTTTCTGGACTATAACACTTCCAGATTGTTTGCTCCAATAAAACCAGCTCAGGTCTCGTAGTACTGGAGAACAGTGGGAGATTTTAGGTTAAGAGACTAGCAGATAACCTAGAGGGACTAAAAATGCTTCTGAGATTTGCGGAATCGCATTTAAAAGAGAGAGGGTTTTATTTTTCTTCTAGACAGACTTTAATAGATGTGGTATCAGTGGGAAGCATGTGCCATCTCTCCAACTGTCGAAGTCATTATACAGAGCTATTAAGATGCTAAATATTTCAGCATTTGGAGAAAAGAAGTTGAGCTGTTTATTTTCATTGTAAAAAGTCATTGGAAATAAAGGGATGTGAGGTATCACTTACCATCTTGGCTGAGATGGCTAACTAACAGATGGTCCAGTGTATGAGATGTGAAAAACACACCAAATTACTTGCTCAAGCTGAAGAAGGAAAAAAAAAAAAGAAAAGCAAGACTTTGCTTTGTCATGACCTTATCCTCCATCCTCACTCTTTCATAAAATCTTTGCAACTCCTGTGGTGATCAAAATCAATGTGTTTAGTCCTAAAATTTTGTATTTCTTATATAACTTTCTTACTGCACCAGAGATCTTAAGGGAAATGTTGAGTGTTCTATTGCTGTGTAATGAATTGTCACAGAATAATCTTAGTGCAGGACCTCATCTTGTTGCCTCGATGAAGGCACAGAAAACAGGAGTTGAGACTCTGGTGCTAGACTACTGTCCAAAAGACATGTTGAAATGCCAAATATTTCTTCTGTCTTTGTGGTTCTGGCAAGCCAGGTAATTCCTCTATATCTTAGTCATTCGTGTACTAAATAGAAATCTGTTTAAGCGTGCTTCTATGAGGATGGAAATCATCTCTCTTCCACATTCAGATGTCCTAAATTTCATCCACATCCATTCACCCATCTGTTCTGTGTTCCCTATTGACAAGTGATGGGATGCATCAGACTTGGGTGGAGGTAAGGCTGTCTGTAGTGAGCAGAATGCCTCACACAGTGGATTTACAAGTATATCTTGAGTTGCTACTCATCTACCTCACTAAAAGTACAAAATAGATTTTCAGTTTTACACAGCTGTGTTGCACATATATATATATTTGGGCACAGATGAAACATGAAATCTGCCCAGAAAGAAGTCATTTTCTCCTTACATCAATGCGCTAGTGAAAAAAAAAAAAAAATATATATATATATATATATATATAGGTTTACATCAAACGTGGTCCTATCCCAAAAACTGAAGATCTTGGTCATATTTTTTTGAGTTGCCATTTGCTTCCTCAGTTTCCTCTCCATAACAATGATCCAAATTTTTCTGTCAGGGCAATTAAACTAACCTAGTTAGTGGTCAGCACTTTCTTTTCAGTTCTTCTGCAGCCTGCAAAATGAGCAGTCTGTCAAAATGAGGAGAATTTCATATTCAGATGGCAGAGGAAGCCAAGTCCTAACTTTTCATGTACATTTAAATGGGCATTCAAGCAGTGACATGGAAATAAGTAAAGCACAATTAATGATCTGGTTCCATTAACAAATGTTCATTTGGATGGTAAGTGACCTGAGACAAAGAGGAAATGCAATTTTGGCTGCCAATACAATAAAAAATAACTGCTATTAGTGCTATATAGGAGTCATGATCAATTATACCTTTTATTTGTTAAATTCAGCTACACTGTAACCAATTAAATCTTTGTTTTGAATAAAGAAAGGAGTGTAGTGGGTTTTACAAAACTGCCTTATGTACAGTTCCTTTTACTTATGCTATTAACATCACCTTGGTTACTGGAGTGATGGAGCTTATTCCTGACATGTTGTTTATAGCTTTTGCCTTATTAGCCTAGTTTTCCAAGACACTTTTACCAGGACAGGAAGTTTGTCTCTTCTGGACATTAAATTAGACTCAGTTCACATCACACAACACAATCACTTTAGCCAGTGACTAGAACATAACCTAATTCTGCCATTTTACTTTATGCTGAGTAGTAACTAATTCCATAAATAGTAATCTACCACCATATATATATGTGGCTACAATTACCTGTTATGAACTTTATTACTTATCACTTTTTTTTTTTTAGGTAACAGCTATTAACCAAAATGGTTAAGCCAAATATTCCATACAGTACATAAATTTGTAGAAAATTATCAATTTCCTCAAATTGTTTTGAGTCTTAAAGAAAAGTAAACACAGAGAAGGTTATTATCTCTGTCACAACTTTACCACTTTGTCCTTTTTTGGACACAAGAGAAGGTTTCTTTTTTTGTTAGAGAGGACAGATCCTGCCCACTGGAAAAACCCCTTGAAATCAGCTGAAAACACTGTGTCAAGATAAAGTATATTTGGTTTCAAATTTAAAAAGGAAAAAGTTTATGAAAATATTTAATTCCCAGCCCCAATCTGTTCTTCACATCTCACTGACAGAACTAAAAGCAGAATCTGATTTTACGCAAAAACTGAATTCTTTATTTTTAGATGGTTTTGGAACCATGCTCGTTCTGATCCCTATGCTTTTCAATCACGTGCAAAGAGATGGATATTTTATTGTGTCTTTTTGTCTTGGTTTGAAAAGACAGGTGTCTAAGGAAGGCAGGAACCTCCCCTGAAATGGAAAAAATGTAAACCACCTACACCTCTGAATTACTATAATTTTGAAATCAAGGGGCTCTCAGGCAAAGATATGGGAACAGGAATAACAGTTCTTTACTAGGAAAATTAAAATTAAAATGCAGTAGTACAAAAGACAACACTGACAGAATCAGAACACAACCTGACAGATTGTCAGTCAGTGTGTTGGTAGCAGTCCAATTAAATGGTGGCTGCAGTCCTCTTGGAGTGACAGATGTGGTTCTGTTGAAGCAATGATCCTGTAGAAGGGTGTAGTTTTCCTCTGAAGGTTCAGTGGTGTAGATGGATCTGGTCTCTCTCTGGGAATCCAGTGGAGAAAGGCTGCCTGTGGTGTTCTGAGTCCCCAGTTATATCCAGGTAGGAATGCTTGGCTTCTCCCCCTGGGTGGAGCATCTCCCAATGGGATGATGTGATTTTATCAGTCATGCAGTGAGACTCAATGGCCATTTACAGAAGATATTCCCCAGTTATAAGGGATGGGTCATGGAAGAGATAAAGAACACTCCCCACCTGGTTTTAACAGATGGTAATGGAATACATACTTCTAGCTACATCTTGCATTGCAACCCAAGACACTTTTTCAGTAGCAAATCTTTTTATATCTACTGCCCAAAGGGATAAAGGGAGCTGTTAACTGTAGTTAGCAAATAATTCATAAAGACTAAGGGATAAGCAGCTGAGGAGCAGGCAGCGGAGTGGAGTGCATTAAGGGGATTGAGGAGGATGGCTGAAAATAGAGGGATTCAGAAGCAGGAAAGTGAGACTGCAAATGGGAGGACAATAAGCATGGAAAAATATGTAAAGAGGTTTAATCACAGGCTTTGAAGCATGATACAGAGTTAAGGCTCAGTGGATCTGCAAGAAAATCAGAGCACCCTTCCCTCCCATGGTTTTCTCTGCTTCAACTTTTGAAGGAATAAGCAGTTTATAAGCATGGGAGAATGCAGAAAAGCATGAGAAGGCTGCAAGACTAAGACAAGGTCCCCTTGAAGGCCTGTCCTTGTAGGTCCATCCACCTTGATGAGGGTGCTAAAGTTGATGCAGCTCTCTGCTTTCCCTGACATGAAGCCATGATCTATCAGCTGACATTGAATGTACAAAGGTTTCAAATAGTAAAACTTTTAATTACTGCCCCAACACAGGCTGAGGAGCACCAAGAAGAAATAACAGTTCTGTGTCACCTGCACGCCCAGCAGGCTCAGCAGGCTTTGGACCAAACCTTTGAGAGGAGCCACTCTTTATCCTCACTGTCATAAACTAACCAAGAGTCAGTCTTTTTACCTCTCCCTTTTTTACTAATAAAGGCACTTCCCTTTAAATATTTTATTCAGGACCTATTCCTGGAAGGACCCCAGACTCCAGCACCTGAGGAGATTGACAGCTGAATGTCTCACTAGAGTCCCAGTTTGAAGAATGCTTATCCACAGCCAAAAGTCTGTACATTCATAGGTACTCTCACTGGAATATATTTTCATCTACAGTATTATTTACACACCTTTGTCATGGTCTCTATGAATTGGGAGTCAGCCACTCAAAAATAAAATTATCTATTAAAAATATTTTCCTGCCTTGTAACTCCTTCTGGCTAAGTAAGCACAAGCTAAAACACTCAAAGCTACATTTCCTTCATGAGCTCAATTTGATTTTCACTACTCACCGCTAATGAAATATCTAGAAGTGATTTATTGGAACATACCAGCTATATTTAAGCAGCAGCCAAAACAATTACATTTAATTAAAATTAAGGTCAAGGAAACACAACAAACTAATGTGACACTTCAGACATCAGCATGAAATAGGTGCTTTGTTGGTTAGTTATCAATTATGTACAGTAAACACAGTAAACATGTTCAGCAGGAAATTTTCACTGAAATCATTTGAGGCAAGTAAATAAATGCTGTGCCGGATTTTTTTTTTACTTTCTCTGGATTTAAAATCATCCTGCACACTGTGCTGTTCTTTCTATCCTTAATCTACTTCAGTGATTTATTCTTTTTCCTTGAGGAAAAAGTATTCTGCCAGAAGCTCTCACTAGAGAGCTAGAGAAATGTGGAATTGTGGGGGAAGGGTTTTGCTTTTATTGTGTTGTTTCATCTCTTCACCTTGAAATCACAAAAAGTCTTCTCATCACAAGCCTTAGGCTAATTGGACTGTGATGGGTATTTGAGAATCTTCTACATGGCTGCACATCAGCAAGCTCCGAAAAAAGGTTTACTATGAAAGGTTTAGTTGTTTAGTCCTTTGAGTAGCAAAAATTGCACAATTGTGATTTTCTTTGTGTTTGTTCTCAGCATAAGACATTGCTTACAAAGGTATCTTTAGAACTGGGCACGTTCACTCTCTATATTTATTTAACTAGACAAATACCTTAAGGCTCGATGTCAGTTTTCTCCTAAACTCCTTGATGATCAGAAGGAAAGTGTACTGTATGAATAAATATTGCTCTGTGTGTCCCCTGACAATGGGGATTCAGTCATGTCCAAAATTTCTTCAAGTTCCTCACATCTGAAGCCAAGATAGTGATCTGGCAATTCTGTAAATGCAGGATCTGACCTTCCATTTCCCCAGATGCTTTGTTTCCCCTGACTCAAAGCAAAGCAACAGAGAAGCCCTGCCAAATATCCTTTTTTTCCCCACTTGTAAAAACAAGTGTGGAAATAATGCAGAAATAGTTTCTCCTGCAGTCTGTGCCCAAGAGGCAGAGACAGCAAGCATGCCCACATCATCCAGCAGAACAAACTGCAGAGAGCCTCAAGCTCACAGCGCGTGGTCTGGGTGCACCCACATGGAACAGCGCACACGCTGTGCAGGAATAGTCATACACTGTGTAGGAATAGTAGCTGACATGACAAGACCATGCTTCTACTCAGTAAAACTTGTCCCCTCAACTCACCAATTTCCACTGCAGCTTCCAGCCCAGATACAAGAGTGCTCACCCAGCACACGTGAGATTGATGCTGTTCTGGGGATCTCCATGCAGCCATCAGTCACATACACAGCCCCAACATAGTCTGGAGCCTCCTGGTGATGCCAAAGTCTAAGCAATAATGTGAAAATTTCTTTCTGAAGCCTTAGACTTTTAGGAATGCTTCATGAAGTTTTACAGACAAACACAAATAGAAAATCAAAGCTTAGCAGAAGAGGACGGGGAGAAGGATGACTTATCCATTTAGTATATTCACAGGGATGACACATTCTTTGGGGCCATTCCAGACCCGATCTGAATACAAACCAGAAAACATTAGCATAGAAGCTGGGGCTACAGAAAACCTAGCTAGGGTGCAACAGGGTCATTGCTAAGTATGTAGAGACTGTGGGGAGTAAAGCAGGGAAAGGACAGAGAGAAAATCATCCTAACTGGGCAGTTTCTGTATTAGTGACTTTTTAGCTCTTCCTGTAAAAAAAAAAAAAAGATACTGAAGGATCTAAATGAGCTTAAGAGAAACAGCAGCCCTTACTTACTAATGGTAAAATGATCAAAACATTAACACCCTTTTGATACAGTCCTTGCTTATCCAGATCAAGGCAAAATATCATGATGAAATAAATCCCAATCCAATGATAAAAATACTCCAAGATCCAGACTGGACTTTGGTCCTTCAGACTACTTTGGGTGCTTCCATGTAACTCTCAAAATGTCAAAAGAAGGCAGCGACTAAGATGCAGGTGCCGAAGCTGGTGGTATTTGGATTAGGTGTCCGTCTTTTCAGCAGACCCACTTGATTCATTCCTCCAAACCATCATTCACAATGTTTCAAAAACTCTTCATGATTCCCAAATTTCTAAAAAACAAGAGAAGACAGATTAGAAGGTCTGAAAGGGATTTCTAGGGATCATCTGACCCAACCCTTCTCAAAGCACATCCAGCTTCAGCATTACTTTGGGTTTTTCAGGCACGTGTCCACCTGGGTCTTAACCACCTCTGAGGATGGAGACTTTGCAGCCTTTCTGGCACCATCCCATTTTCCGACTTCCCTCATATTAAATTTTTCCCTGCTGTATACCATGTTTCCTGCATTGCAGTAGTGTTTGTTGCCTCTCATCAGCCAACACCTCTAATTAAACTCTTACAGAAAGCTGTTAGGTCCCCCCAAAGCCAACTCTGCTCCAGGCTGACCAAGCCCATATCCCCCAGATTCTCCTTACAGGGCAAGCACTTCAATCCCACAGTCCTGGGGACTTCCCCTGAACTCCCTCCAGTTTATCAATGTCTTTCTTGAACTGCAGACCAAAACTGGGCACAGCTGTGATCTCAGAAGTTCCAAAAAGAGGGGAGGGATCATGTGCCTTGACTGGCTTATGGCCAAGGCTTGTCAGCTTGAGGAGGAGAACCATGACTGAGTTTTACAAACTCTCTAAAACTGTGAATAAGCTGAATGCTGAGCAGTTGTTTATTAAATCCTGAAATGCAAGAGGTTTTTGCTGAAACTAGTTTTAAAAACATCAGTGTAAAACAGTCAAAAGAAAGTACTTCTACACACAGCAGGTAGTGAATTTGTAAGTTTTGCTGCCACAGGAATCTGAGGAGACAGCATTAGCAGGATCACAAAGTGATCAGATAAATTCACGAACAGAAGATGCTAAAAGTGCTGGGCAAGGATGTACACACTGCTGCTATTCCAGCTGCAATACTTGTAGCTGCTGGGAACAACAAAGAGACATGGGGAAGCAGTGGGGCTTTCATGCTGTCCCTGAATGGCCTCTCCTCTGGTCACTGTTGGAGGCAGATGGACCTCTGGCCACTTCTTGTTCTCCTGCTCATCTGAGCCCTGTGGGAGGTTACTGAGTTGACACTAATTAAATAAGAGACTTGGGGACAGTAACTGATGTTCTCTTACATGAGAGATCAATCTTGCCATGCTGAGAATCATCAGAAGTTACAAAAAACCGTATCTAAAATTGATCATCCATAGACGTTAGGCCAGAAAACCATAAGGTCCAGCTCAGGAGAGGATTTACTGCTAATCATTTCCATGGGCTGCAGGAGGCTGACAGCTCTGCAGGATGTGGTCCTAGAGGTAGGGATGGTAAATCAAGTATAAACAATTGTCCAGCATCTCCAAAAAACAAATAGAAATCACTAGCACAAAAATTGAAAACCAACTGAAACAGATCAGAATAGTAAGCCATTTAAGCACATTTAAATGTGCAGTTGTGAAGGGTTTTGATAGTAAGTTTTAACATAGAAAGTTTTGATAGCATATTTGATAATATATCTTACTTAGGTATACTTTCCTTTTATTTTCTGTTGTCAGTTCAAAACCCTTTTATTAAAATCGAAATTATTAAAATGTGGGGCATGGTATTTATAAATTGCAGTCCTCTGTGGGTTTAAGAAAAGTAAAATTAAAATTCACCATTAAATAATCAAAAGAAAAAAAAAAAACAAAAAAATCAACAAATTTGTTATGTTGCCTATAAACAACAAAAAAAATATTTTCATTTACTTTCTGATGTTAAAGTAATTGCTTATTCTTTGAATAAGCAGTCACCCCTGGATATGGGTGTTTAACCTTCATTTGCAAACTTCAGACACTTTAGGATGTAAGCTATATATATATAAAAGCAGAGAGAATTGAAATAGTAAAAAGTCCATGCAGGATAGAAGAATCTGAACGTTTCCTCTTCACTAGTTATTCCTACAGAAATAATCACAAAGAACTTCTTTCTTAGGCAGGTCTAAACAAATTCAATAAATAAAATCTAAGAATGTTCTAGAAGAGCAAATCTTTCTCTAATAGCAATACACAGCTCCACTTCCATGATGTATAGCTCAGCTGAGGAGCTTTTTATAAAGGACAATGTCAAAATGCGTCAAGAACACAGCATGAAGGTGAAAGAAAATAAGTTGGAGTTTCCCTCTGAGAAAGACACTGGATAAAGAACTATAAAAATGTAATTTTTCTGAATGTACTTTGGCATTAAGATGAAGAATACAATTAAGTGGGGCTATAAAATAGCTTACTGGGAGCAAAACTATGTTTTGTGTAGATCTGGTGTGACCTAGAAATTTGCCAGTCAAAAAATTGAAGAATTTCCTGGTCTAGGAACTACTAGTGAAATTGTGTTTTCTGGTATAGTCTAAACCTCTTCCAAAACATGAAAAAGACCATGATTTTTTATTAGTTCAAATATACCTGAGAAAATGTTTTTACCTTCATTAAAGAAGAAGTAAGCTCAAAAATCACAGGCAAATAAAAAATACCTTTCTTTCCCCAAAATTAAAAAAAAAACTGCAAGAACTCAAAAATTCCAGTTACTAAACAAAGTTGCTGTGCTTGGAAGAATATTTAGTACAACTGTATCTAGATTTAATTCATCCCTTTCGAGGTACTATGATGAAAGTAAAGTTGATCACAGCAATATATTAAATAGTATTAAGAAATTACTGATTTATGCTGTAGGAAGTGGCCACTGTTTGGCATTTCAGCTCACCCTGAAAGCAAAAAATGCTTATTTAAGCTGCCTATTTAGATTCTAATTTGTGCTGACCACTGCAGAAGTGGTTTAAAGTCCCTCATTCAGCCAAAGCTAGCTGAGAAAAGGCATCCGAGCAGTTACCATGAATCAGCTTGAGAAATACTAAATGAGCAGCTTGCAATTACTTAAATAAAGAATTAGAATTAAAAATAAGGTGGAATCACAACCCATAAGAAAGAAATGAGAAGGCACCATAAAGTCACAGTTCTCCAGGGAAGATGGGGCGGCCTGTCAGAGCTTCAATTCTGACAGTGCTTTGCAACCATCAATTACACGCTGCTGTGCCAAGCTCTTATCTGTTGACTAAACACCCTTCTTAAAATAAAATGAGCCATCAGTTTGAGAAATTTCCCTAGTTATAGCTGTGTCAGCCTGCTTAAGCTGACCTTTAGAGAATTCACATGAGAATAAAGGACATCTTATTATTCAAAGAGCATTTTTGTGAGCCAGGAGCTGCTGGTCTTTGACAAAAGCACAAGATTTCCTCTCAAGAGAACCTCTGAGGACTTGCAATGAATCATTCTCTTGAGTAGTTTATAATCTGACATCTGAAAATATCTGGGGGAAAACTAATCTCTGGCATAATTTCATCTTTATACAATCAGGCAAAATTTGGTCCATTTGAGTGTTTCTACTGGATAGTGCAGGGCAGGAATGCACGGGTGGGGGGCATGCAGTGGTGGAGAAACTAATTTGGCAAAATAAAGGGGTTTGGGGGGGTGAATTTGTTGGGTATATATAGGCCAAATAGTCTTAAAATATGAGGGTTAATGGCAGTGTTTGTAATATCAAAACAACATTAGTACTCTATTCTGTAATTTCAAATTAGTTTTCCAAGCTTAATGTGCTGAGTTGTGGTAGCTGGTTGCATAGGGAAAATTTTCACCATTTTTCTCACTTTGCATAAAGATCACAAACATGCTCTGGGCTTTGGGAAGAGAATTTGGGGTTCCAGGTTCCCACTACAGCACCTGACTAGGGCACAGTAGGAAGTAAATGGTAAAAAATGGTGACCACAACAAGTAAGGACTTTTGCACACCTTGTCTGTCACCAGAGAACTTACGCAAACTTATATCTTCATGCAAAGTTCCCTCCTGAAAAACTGTTTCGCTCAAAGGACATCCCTTGGCCCGTGTGACTTTCTTTTTCTAGCTGAAAAAAACCACCTCATTTGACTTATTGTGACTAATGCAAGTGAACCACAGGAACCCTGGAATGATGACAAGGGCGTAATGGGAAATGATCAAAGAACATTCATGCATTGCATCTTGAATAAGCACCTTAGAGTGCATAGTAAAGGAAGGCAAATGGGAAGGAGGAGAAGGAAATTGGGAAGATAAACTTCCCCATGAACTATGTTTCCAACCCCAAATTTCTCTGACATTTGTTAAACTAAAATAAGCAAGTTTTTTAAGGTACTTGTTATTTTTAGACCCTTAGTATGGAAAGAGGTTAACTGACACTTACTAATTTTCTAATTTTCCCTAATCTAGGGAAGGAGGAAAATAAAAAGAAAAAGTGGGGGAGGTGGGGTGTGGAATTCTGTAGAACAGGAAGAGCAAAACAAGGTAATTATAGCATTATCCCATTTTTCAGTATCTATGCTTAAGCATGTACAGTACAACAGCATTCTTTTAATGGGCAGAGAAACTCACTGTACATTATTATTATAATGAGTAGTAATGGATAGTGATAAGACTGTGGGAGTCTTCTCTCTGTACAGTGCCATTACAGGCATGAGTGCATAAATAGATTTTGATTGAGATGGTGCCTAGTAAATCACAACTGAATCTTTTTCTATGCCATTTTAAATAGCTTCAGAGTCTGTTTTTATCTTCAACCCATCATTTTGAGGTTTCTTATCTTTCATACTTCTTACAGGATCACTACCTCCTTTTGGCATCCCTGCTCTGGCACTGGATCCTCCAGGGGCTGTAGGTGGATCTCTGCTCCCCCGTAAACCTCCATGGGCTCCAGGGCACAGCTGCCTCACCATGGGCTGCACCAGGGGCTGCAGGGGAATCTCGCTCTGGTGCCTGGAGCAGCTCCACTCCATCCTACTTCACTGACCTTGGGGTCTGCAGGGCTGTTCCTTTCACATATTCTCACTCCTCTCTTTTGCCTGCATTTTCACAGGTGCTTTTGCTTTTCTCATTTTAAATCTGCTATTCCGGAGGCACTACCACTCTTGCTGATGGGCTCAGCCTGAGCCAGCAGCAGGTCCGTCTCCCAGAGCATCAGGTCTGTTGGACATGGAGGAAATTTCTGGCAGCTTTTTCACAAAAGTCACCCCTGTAGTTCTGTCGCTATCAAAATCTTGCCACTCAGACTTAGTACAGTGTCAGAAACTGTTTCAAGGACTGTCAAATGTGCCAGTAGAAGATAGAAAGGAATGAGCAGAATTTGGTCTGTCTTCACACTTCAGTTTCACTAGTGACCTATTTACTAACAGGAAAATATATGCCGTTACTGAAGAAGACAATGTTCTGGAAAAATTTATGTCATTAAAACCCAGCACAGAAAAATAGCTTGTTTTCAGTTGCAGGTTTGAGGTGACTTGCATTTCCCAAAATCAATCCTTTGGGAAGAGGTATATCTGGATAGGGACTGAGACACAGGACAAAAGTCAAAGTGAACAGGAGGAGGCTGTTTGCAGGCACAGGGTGATAAACTCAGAGGAAAGAAAAGCCTGTTTGCTTCCTGGAAATGTGAGACAGATGCCTAGCCACATGGTATGTTGCCCACCTTGTCCAGAGGTACACTTATGTGTAGGCATCCATGAAGCATAGAAAGGAGATTCATACCTTTCAGATAGTGGAAGGCTCCTACCTCATTAACATCTGCTATCCTAAAGGAGCAGATTGCAAATTCATCACAGAGAAAAAAGTGGGGTAAGCTGGACCCCACAAAGCACAAGAGTCCTGAGGTGAAAACTGATTCCTGTGCCTGAATCAAAGCTGTCCAAATGTCAAAATACAGATGTGCCCTTCGGTGACAGCTCTTGCCCTCCTTGCTGTTAGGGTAAGGCAGTGATGGTCTCTCCACATGAATCAGGAATAACACAAAGCACAGCCTAGAAAGCCTCTAGGCTTGGTGGACCTTCAGTAAACTCAAATTAGGAAAAAAAGAATGAGGTCTTGAGAGCAAGAAAAGGTGTAAAAAACCTCAAAGCTCAGAAAATCTACCAGTGCACTGATGCTGTTGAAACACAGTTCAGCACGTCTTCCAGCTTTAGGACTGCTTTGAATCAGGAAGTTTGAGGCGGTGATAGTTTCTACTTCTAATGATACATTCACTTAAATACAAAGGTTTCATCAGCAGAATCACATCTCTGAACGTGATGAGTCAGCTCAAAGTTGCAATTCAAACTCTACTGCTATTTCAGATGTAATTCAAACACAGTTGGATGATTCTAAAAAGAAGAAAGAGACATTGATGAGCTGATTAATAGATTTCTTGGGATATCTGTGCATTCAAAAGTAGACTTTCTGAAAAATTTAGGGCACAATCCATCTAACCAAATGTCTGAGTCTGTAATGCATTTAGATCTAGCCCAGACATCTAGATTTTGTTTATAGTCATAAAAGAGAAAAAGCTCCTTTAAGTAACTATCACCTCACTGAAACAAATATTAAAAGCAGGTGGCCAAACAACAGCAATTTCTTCTGGAATGACTCCATCATTAGTGACTAAAATTAAGCAGCATCAATCTTGCCCTTTCTCACCAAATACTCGTGAATGGTAGTTGATCTTCTGAGGTTTTCTGATCACTGAAGCTGAGGTTCACCAGGTGTCATGCTCTGAAACGCTGCCCCTTGCCTAAAATGTCCCTGGCCACAGGGGGTCTCCTATGGACAGCCCCCAGGTTCAGAGGGACTGTTTCTGTGGCAGGACAGTAAAGTGTTTGTCCCATAGAATGCACCATCTTGAGTACCACCTGTGGGTACACTATTTACTGCTTAAATTGATTGTTTGAACAGCAGCCCAGATAACTGACCTAACGATGTACTGGCACTGTGTTTTTGTGCCAAGGGGTATCTAGTTTCCCTAGAAAGCTTTTCTGAAAACCCATCATAATGTATTGCTTCCCAGGGCAACCCTGACATGGAAGTGAGAGAAAGGTTGCAATCTTTATATATAAAGAGAAACATGGGACAAGTATAAAAAAAGTCAGGAGTTTGTCAAATTCCACCCCGAATTAAAAAAAATAGTAATGTTAGTGGGGATAACAATGCCATATACATACAGTGTGGGGAGGGGAGGCTGCCAATTGTTACTCATTCACATCAGAGACTTGGCAAACCTTGCTTACCAGGCATAGTATAGTCTGACAAGCACAAATAGGACTTATTCTTTTGATTTAACTTTATCAAAATGTAAGAAAACCTCTCCTTTTCCCCTCTCATTTTCCTATTCTCTCTTGATGTTCCTATCACCTTGAGCACATCACCCTAAAGCCATTATATTTTATCTAAGGCAGCACAGTATGGAATTAGGGTCACTGAATGTATGGAAATGACCTGGTAAGCAATATATTTTTCAAAATGTCATTTCTTTCTTTTCAGGGGTGAGGAGAAGGGAAGTAATGTCTTTCTAATGTCTTTCCTTGTACTCTTTAGATAAGAGAGTACAAAGAGAGACTCTTTTTATAACCTCTGCTTACATGATTTCTACATGTCTTTTGCATATAATAAAATATTCTAATAGAGGTCCTTCTCTTCCTTTATTAAAATAAATGAGGATGGGCATGTTCTTTGAAAACTCATGGAATAATTGAAAAAGGGTTGTTTGGAGTAGTGCTTAACATCTGAAATTCCCTCATATTGCCATGCAAAAACCGGCTGATTATTTCTGAGTGATGTATGCTATGCTGTTAGTCTAATTGCCAGCAGTGGCACTGCTCAGCCATAAAGAAGTTCACTGCATCAACAAAATTTAATTGGGACACCTCAATATACTGGCATTTTCTTGCAGAGCTAGTTAAAATGAATACAGAAACTGCTCTGCACAAGGATTGAGGCGTACATTCTTCACTTGAACCAGGGAAATTCACAGAAAAACTAATTTTGCAAGCAGCATGCTGTGACTCTGCTTCCTGTTCTTCACTCCAGCAATCATTAGCTGAACGCACACACACAATAAAAAGTCTCATTTACTCTATCACATGACACTTTGAGATTACTTAACTGACCAGGCTTTACTCTCATGCAAAAATTTTAGACAAGAGAAGAAAAAGCAACAACAACTAAAAGGGACAGGGGATTGTACAGCTATTTTACCAAATTTTGTTTCGTTTTTTACCAGAATTAGTCATTCTAGTACTGATAATGATGTGTACTAACATACTGTTGTTTCCTAATGCACAGAAGCGCTTGTAACCAAAACAGAAAAAAAAATTTTAAAATTTTGATATTAAATCTTAAAACCCCAGCCATGTCAGGAACAAAACTTCTTATATTTTTATTACTCACATCCTCCTCGGTTGGCAGGTTCATTAAGATAAAGAAGAAGTCTAAAATAACCACTGACATTAAAGTGACCAATAGGCATAAATGTAAAGAGTAACATTGAAGAAAGAGAAAATGTAATTCTTTCTCTGGGAGTCTTTGGGAGAAAACAAGTTCAGCAGCTAAAATGAGTAATAGTGCAGGTTTCAGAAGTGGTATATGAAAGCATTTGTTGTAATGCTGAACTTTACCTTCTCTCATTAAGTTGATTCATTGTGTAGGTAACAAGGGAAAAGTTGGCAAGTGCTGACTGCTGTGCAAGCCTCCATGCTGAACACATCCATCATTCAAAACTTTGAATTCAAAACCTGATGGCCATGCTTCTTTTGATGCAGCACAGGTTGGTTTTCTGGACCTGTGCGGAAGTGCACATTGTTGGCTCATGTCCAATTTTTCATCCACCAGTAACCCCAAATCCTTCTTCCCAGAGCTGCACTCAGTGTATTCATCACCCAGTCTTTTCTGGGACTGGTGACTGGACCAGGTGCAAGGTCCCATGTGTGGATCAACACAGTCACCCCTGTCAGTGCAGACTGAGCGACGAATGGATTGAGAGAAGATCCTTGAAGGGACAGTCCCACACATATCATTGTGTACAATGGAAATATTCTCTCGGGCTTCAAGACCCTCAAGTACTTAAAAAGAGCATCCTCATCTAAAAACTGTCCCAAAGAGAGTGCAAATCAGGCCCTAAATCTGCTTGATATAACTATTTCTCAGAGGGACTTATTTCAGAAATGGATCCTTGGCACTGATTAATCAAAAGTAGAGGTGATGTTCTTTTGTTGAGTGGGATGCATTGAGGGTCAGGGGACTATTGATTGTTCTGATTAATACACTGCACTCCTACATCTGGGAAAAGGCAACTCAAATTGGAAGGCCCCTTTTCTGCCCTGCTTTCACGGGTACAATTCCCCTCTGAAATCATTGTCTCAAAGAAAAAAGAATCAATGGTTCCAGGCATTAGTGAAGGTCAGAGTGCAAGGCTTAGAGGGCAAATCATTGGCCATTGTAAATCATGGTCACTCTCTTAACTCACTGGATCTACTGTATTTTAGTCAGGGATCTGACCCTAAGAGCAATCTCTTTTTTTCCCTCATATCTATTGTTTCCTTCTATGATTTTGATGGTTATTTAGTTTTATCATCTGAGTTACTCAAAATGGATTGTAGTCAGTGTTGTATTAATTTCTAAGATTCACAAATATTTTGAGAAAAAAAGGTTGATGTTTTCTATTCCCGCGATCTTTTTATGGTTTCGTGGTAGTTATTCCCTACCTTTCACTGCTCAAAGAATATCTCTGGTATAGAAAGATGCTGCATACCTAAAGGACAGTGTGAGTATATAAATGTGCGTATATATATAATTTCATATTGAAATATAGAGGATATTCAGCATCCGGAAGATATGCAGTTCATTTGTTTATTTCTATTGGATATTTCTTTTACTTCTTTTTTCTACATTTACTTTCCTTTCTCAAAAAAAAACAAACAAATAAAAAACCATACAGTATATTTCCTAAGAATTTTAATTCTACTATTATAAAATTCAGCAATTTCTCTAGCAAAAAAATCTTACTTATTTCTCTTTGTGCCATGGTTTAACCCCGTACAGAAACTAAGTACTACAGCTGCTTGCTCACTTGATTGCCACAGTGGGATGAGGGAAAGAATCAGACAAAGATAATGCTCATGTGCTGAGACAAGAACAGTTTAATCATTTAATAACAGGACTAATATAACAACTGCAGGAAAAAGAGAAGGAGGAATAAAACCCAAGAAACACAAAGAAAGCACAATGCAGTTATTCACCGCTCTGACCTATGACAAGCCCATTCCCTAAGCAATGATCAGCTCTTCCCAAGCAACTCCCCCCAGTTCATACATGGGGTGTGGTGCTCTGTGATATAGAATATCCCTCTGGCCACTTCAGGTCAGCTGTCCCAACCATTCTCCTTCTCTCCACTTCTTGTGGACCTGCTCAGTAATACTGAAAAGTTCTTGACTTAGCGTAACCACTGCTCAGCAACAACCAGCACATCAGTTTGTCGCCAACATTATTCTCATACCAAGCCCAAAGTACAGAGCTGTATCTGCTACTAGGGGAGAAAATTCTTCCAGCCAAAACCAGGACACTTCTATATCTCAGATGACAAGCAATCTTTAATATTTCTCTAAGGAGAAAAACTCTCCAAGGAATAAATATCACCTCTAAAGAAATATATTTAAATAAGGCAGATGATTTGGGGGTTTTTTTGGTTATGATTTTGTTGTGGTTTTTTGTGGGGTTTTTTTGTTGTTGTTGTTGTTTCTTTGATTATTTGTGGATTTCATAAGTATAATCTTGCTTATATATCCTAAGCCTGAACTTAGTGTAAGCGTAAAGACAATTTGTTTGATATGCTCATCTCAAATTTGCAGTAACAGAAGACTCAGATGGTTCAGAAAAAAAATTAATCACCAGTTGAGCTGACTTTTGATAATTAGAGATTTACTTCTGGAGTAAGATAACTTTTTAATAGATGCCAGTGCTGTCTTTTAACATGAATATTAGAGGAAGCTCCTGAGAAACAAATCCAAATTCTGCCAGTGCAATTTTCAAAGGGTTCTGAAAACTCAGCTATTCATCTCCCACAAAAAGACAGCCTATGGCCACAAGTAATGCTTCCAGCTGCCTTTGGTAATCCCAACAAAAACTCCCCTAGATTCATTATCCATTACCCCTGTATAAGGAATAGGATAGAGAATTAAATACAAATATATATGGATGGTTGGGAATCTAATTTAATAACTACTCAATATAGCTGCCCACTGTCTGATGCATCACTGCATAAGGTGCTATTGATTTGAGGAAAAATATTATATGACGGCTGGGAGAAAATGTCTGGTGCTGTTCCTCCCAAGATTTGTTGTTTCTGATAATAAGTAAATACATTTTTTGCATGAAAATCTAGCAAGGCGTTTTCCAACTCTCTTCATATTGTCAGCTTCATGGACAAAAAAACCTCTTATAACTTCAGGGATACTCCACATGCAGATAAAATAACTGAATGTACTCAGTCACACAGTGAAGGCTCCCATGAAGTGCAAGGAATAGGAGATAAGAGAGGCTGACAAGGATCCCTTTATGTACTAATTTTCTGATAGTACATATTCTTTTCTATAAGCAGCATAGGGGTTTTTTATACTCTCTTTGTGTTAGGATTAAATCTCATATTAAACAAGGCATTAATTATATGGTATGGCCAGGTAACTTCTGGGCTAGATATTCCTCAAAATCAATAGTGCTCTGTTTCTGGGCTTGTTCTGCCTTCTAAGGCCTATCAGGATCAAAAAAAAACCTCCATGATGGCATATTTAGAGAGATATTGGGTCTTCCAAAAGCCTTCATATTTATCTTCATTGTCCTATTTAAGGTCCTTCTTTATCTACTCTTCCTCTTTATCTTTTATTTTGAGGTTCTATCTTTATCTGAAAATCATCCCGGGTAACTTCCTGACTCATAACATAGCCAAATATGGCATTGCTTTCATCTATTTGGGAAGTTCTGCATTAAGCTGGTTTCTGAAAGAGATCCTAATTTACTACTTTCCCTACGAAAAATTCCTCTTGGCATGGGCCATCAGATGGAAGACTATTATTCTTTATTAGTTTTCCCTTAAACTGCTGTCACAGCTGATCTTCTTTTCATCTGAGTAACACAGTTGTAGCATCTTAGATTTAAAAGATACTGAGCCAATGATTTTTCCTACCACAGTGCTAGAATTGAAACATTTAGAAGCATATGTCACTGAATTAGTAGATTTCTATTACTAATTCCTACATGCTTTTAAGTGGATTAGAACAGGTGGGAAGTGGAAAAAGAGCTGAGATTTATCCTCCATCCCCATATCATTTCAGACACCCATATGGAGCAATACCGCTGTATACTGAAAGGCACAACTCTTAGTTGTCTTAAAACTACACCTACAGTAATTAGGGAATTGTGCCCAATGCTGGGAAAATACAGATGCCTCTACTCTTGTGCAATGGTTTTCTTTGGAACATATCTTTATCATTTATATACTTCTATATCTATGTAAACAGAGCTCTAACTATAGATATAAAGAGAGACATAGATGTTAATGTAGATGTCTATGATGTAGATAGATCTATGTATTTGTATATTTAAGAATGAGAACAGGCTGAGCCCCAAATTTCATAAAGCTCAATATCTTTATAAAATATTTTCACTCATAAGTCACTGAAACTGGAAAGCTCATTTAAATTAATAAGAAGGTACTTGAGGGCTGAGTAAAGTAACCCAAAAGCCATTAGCAATTATGAAGAAAAGCTAATGGAGAACAAATGAAGTGCAAAAGAAAGCAGAAAAGGGAAAAATTGGCTCTTTACAAAGGAAGAAGGGAAGGGAAGTTCAGGGAAGGGAAGTTCAGGGAAGGGAAGTTCAGGGAAGTCCAGGGAAGTTCAGGGAAGGGAAGTTCAGGGAAGTTCAGGGAAGTTCAGGGAAGGGAAGTTCAGGGAAGGGAAGGGAAGTTCAGGGAAGGGAAGTTCAGGGAAGGGAAGGGAAGTTCAGGGAAG
>VWYI01042010.1:31427-63500 GCA_013399455.1 Anthoscopus minutus
TAACAGCTTAACTCAAATTCCTACAAAATCAGGGGGCCCCTGCCCCATCCCCACCTTTCAGTGTCTTTCAAAACCAAAACATACATTACTGCTACTTCTTAAACTCAACCCAAACTTTGGTTGAAGCACAGTTTTGCCACTATTTGAAATGCTTTTTGAGAGACAAAACATGAAGTCAATTAGTCACTGCCAAACTCTAATGTAACACTGATCATTTAAAATCTGTATAAAGTATATTTCCATGTACTAAATAAATCAGTTATTTTTATTTTTTAAGACCCATGCATTTTGAACCTCTCTTCAAGTCGATAACTCCTTCATGAAACTCACCAGGAATTATTCAAAGAATTTTCCACTAGACTTGAAGTTAAGAGGTTTAAGAATCATTATTAACCTGTGTGAAGCAATCATTTTATATGGATGATGTTTTCCAGATGATACATACTTTGACAGTTCTAACTAGATAATGGTTTTAGCAAACTGAGGGAGATTTCTAATTTTGTATGAATGAAAATCAATATATATTTCTTTGGATTTACTACCTATAACTATTATAATTCTCACAGCATTTTGTCAGCTACAGCTCTGGGTCAATCTGAACAAATTCCTAATGTAAGACAAGCACTGCACTACTCCCTGGGGAAACTGAGGTAGAATTTTCTTTGTCAGTATGATTAGGCCAGTGGAAGTTGTATTTATTTTCCTTTTATATGATGTGTATGACAGCCCAGAATCAGCAGCAACAGCAATTAGGGTCAGGGCACTGACACAGTTCTGTCCTGCACTGTGTCAAGAGGCTCTGATGCTGAAGTGTGACAGTTTTGGGAAATGGGGAAAGATGCACTCCTAGCAGCATCAGATCTGTGAGTCCAGTTGGCAGAGGTTCTGTAGTCCAAGTGTACATGTGCATGAGCATTGTCCACACCTCCATCTCTGGACCATAGTGAACATGTTCATGTGATAACAGCAGCAGATCTAGAGAGTCTTTTACTGTCAGTTTAGATGGCAGTAATATCTGTGACTAAATCATCTCAGTGAGTAATTTAAACCTTCCTTTTATAAAACCTGAGGTTTAATGCAACAGCATACCTGCTGCTGCCTGAGACAAAATTACTAGTCAATCAGAAAAATCAGATCTGCAAAACAGTTCTAAGTGGCTGACTATTGAAAAAAGGATCAGCCCAAGATGCTGTGGGACTCTTCTTATTTGCTGAATGTCTTCCACAAGAACAGGCAGCAAAACTGAGCTTCAAGAGATTTTTTTCTCTTGATATTTCAGTTATATCTTTGTGTGGTCTCTCTCTTCACTGGTTTGAACCCCTCTGGAGCAGTCTCACATTTGCCATAATGCTTCTGCTCATCTCCATCTTACTGAAACTATAGCTTTGGTGCAGAAGTTTTAATAGGCTGGGTGTAAGAATTCTAGATTGCAGGGACACCTTAAATTGTAAAAAAAAAATATTTTTTTTAAAGATTAGACAAGCTCTGAGGTTCAGAATCCCATTATCATCTTGAAGCTATTGCCTACATTTCTCTGTATCTGATAAAAAGTCATCTTAAGCATCCTGCCTCACATAAGTACAATCTGGGCTGCTGGCACAAGACTTCTTTTTCATCAGCCTTGTACCTCATTTAAAATACCTCATATTCCTTCCTAGTTCAGCTCAGTACTCAAGACATATTTTATACTTCCATTTTATTACCGCTTGGGGTTTTTCATTCCAACTGCTCTGAGACTGGTGGAGATGTGCTATGCACATATCAGAGGTGTAGCATTAAAGACAAACAACTAACTATGCAACCCCAGAATGTTTAGCTATGTTACTGCATCCTTTTTTATTTTTAACAAAAATACCTACATTTGCTTGTTTACATAGCAGAATAATGGCTATCATTCTCATGTGGTAAAAAAAATCATTGTATTATGCCAAACCACTTGAAATAACAAATCAAACACTGATGATTTGAAATCCTTGAAATCACCTTTTATGTGATTATTTTGCAAATAGCTTATCAAATCTAGCAATACAGCTGTAAAGACTAGATCAGGTTAACTGCCCTGCAGTCCTCATTGTCCAAAGATTAATTCTTTAGTTCCCCATATTGGGAAACAGATTTCAAAAGCCCTGGAGACAGACCTAGAATGATTTTTCTGAGATATCTTTTGCCTTAGTCTAAAAAAGGAAGGAGAAACTGAAGCAGAGTAGATTCACCATTTCCTTAACACAAGACAGCATATTGGAGTGTGGTTATTTTCCAGAGGGGAAACCTTATGAAAATTATTTCAGGGTCATACTATTTTATGGACCTAGAGGGAATGCTGAGAAGTGAAATCCTTGTCATTCTTGATAACAGACTATGAAAATCACATTATACACCCAGTTCTTATCTTTAATTGAGAATCTGTTTTACCAAAGGTAGTGAAAAGCAGAAAAAACCCTCAACAATATAACAACAAGCTAATCTCTCAAGTGATACAATTAAATGCTTTGGAAAACAAAAACACCATCAGTAAATAGGAAACTTGTTGATGTTAAAGAATTTTGTGTTGTATGTTGCATCTTGAAAACTGTCTGCAAATAATGTTTTCTTCCTGACACAGAATGTCTTGACTTTTTGAATACTGTTTTTCTGCCAAATTGCACATGAGCTGGGAAGTGTAGCCATGCTTATTCTGGTTCTTTCTTTTGTGATAAGTCTTCCGTTTCTTACTTGAACATTTCATTTTTTATGCATGAGGAAAAGCCAGAACATAAACATTGCACTGACAGTTGTATGTTATGTCAAAATTTTTATATATTTTTCTATGATACCATGAATATGCATTTGTTTATGTAAATGCATATAGTATCTCTCGAAAGCTTTAGGAGATATACAACAACTTCAAGTAAGAAAATAAATACATATGAGAAAGAATCCTGGAAAATAACTACTCTTGCAGGTCATACATTCATAGTAATCAGTCTGAGAAAACCATAAAAAGAACTCTTCTAAATACTTTTAGGCTAAAAGCAGCCCCCTACCTCTAAACTGAAACAAGACACTTCAAATATTTCCTTCAGAATGTGTATTATAAGTACCAGTGTAATCAAATGCTACAGTTTTGACCTGAGCAATCATCTGGAAGTGCTCATAGGGTGTGTCATACCACATCCATACAGATTTTTGATCACTCATCAGTGGATCCCTGGTAAGGAATGATGCCAGCAGGTCAGGATTTCCACAGCTTTAAAAAGAGCAAGAAACAACCGAGGAGCAGACACTGAAGAGCACCTGAATATGGGTACATTTCTTTTCTCCACATCATTGCCCAAGTAGCTACCTTGTTTTCTATTTCTCTTCTTGGCTCTTCTGCATGGAATTACATAATTGCCCTTTGGCATATGATCAGACGCACCAGAGTGATCTTCATCTTCATGTTCTGACACAGACACCGTTTCTAGAAATGTGCTCAGTGGTTGTGTCTGTCATTGGAAACTGGTTTTTGTACAAAGGCTGTGGACACACTCTGCGAGTAAGACAATAAAATTATCTTGGGTTGCTAAAATATCCTCTTTTTAAAAAAAGAAAACTTTAAAATATTAGTGTTCCCTATATTCCAACCCAAGACAATTAACCTGTTTGTGGGGTGTATTTCCAGTTGTAAGGTCATGTAGCATTCCTTCAAAGAGGTGTCAAAACCAATCATAGGCTAATGAGATTTTACAATAACCCCCTGCTAGCTGCCTTCAATTAGATAAAATGCCCTGGCTGGAAGTAAGGAAATGCATTTTCATTATTTTCAAGAGTTGCACAACAGAAAGTGATAAGAGGAAAAGAAATAAGGAATTAATAGAACAGTCTGAGCTTTCTTGCTCCACTTCCCTCCTCTTCTTTTTTATTTAGGGAAAAACAAACAAACATATCTAACAAACAAATAAAAACTATGGCAATTCTGAGTGTCCAAAGACACTGAGGAAAAACACAGGAAAAGCTTCATGAATACTTGATATTGTCAGTTCACTGACACCCCAAGACAAACTCTAAAACCAATTTCTCTGAGTCAGATGAAGCATTTTGTTCAGTTGGAGAGGAAATGTTTCCCTTTGTATGTCTGTTGTCATTTTTAAGATGAAAAATATTTTTTAAAAAACAAAACCAGAAAGCTATTTTAAATAATGCAGTTATTGCATTTCAAACTTTTTACTGAATTTAGATTTGAGAATATCTCTTGGGAGGAAAGATGTGATCAGAAAGAAGAATTTGACAAAACCTAGCATAGTAGTCAGATATACTTTTTAAACATTTGTTTACTCAAGAAACCATGGGCCAAAAGGTACTCTGCCGTCCCATTGAGATCTGGGCTTTCTAGTACAATGTCAGAAATTACTTTGGACGTTTCTGTGTTTAGAAAACATATAAATCAGAAGGCAAAGCACCCTGTGAATGGAGGAAGAGCTTGGGACAGAACATGACAGATTCTTTCTCTTTTATTTTTATTTTATTGGACTTTCATCCTATCAAGTTCCAGACAAAAAATAGAAAGAGTACAGAACTAAAGAGCCAACATTCTTTACATTTCCTCCCACCTCTTTTCAGGGTGTAAAGGACATTGACAGCAGAATCTATGAGACTCAGAGGTTATTTATAGCGATGTAAAACCTTCAGATTGGCAAAAAACCTTCAAGTTAGAGTCTCTTTTCTCACGTAAATGTTTCATTTGTACTTTTATACCTCTGAATTTTTTTAAACATTTTGGAGGATTTAAAGGCCAGTGTATAGCACCATGGAAGATGCCTCCTGAAAACTGCTTTGGAATCCTTTACTGTGGATATGATCTTTCATGAAGTCTGAGTATTCATATAATCCATATTTATTACCAATATACAATTATTATTCTATTACCTCTGTTAGCAACATCATTTTCAGATTATGTGTCTCCTAAAAAGACTTTCTAGCTGTTCCACCTGACATCTAAATGCTGATTTTATTTTGTTGCATTTTCTGCAGTTGAAAAAAATATATAAAATATTTCCCATTATTCTGGTTCTACATGAACAAGTTATCTTTTAATAAATTAAAAAAATAATCAGTGGCTGCTACTCAGTTCTACAGAAGAGGAAGATTCCTTTCAGAAGAAGACAGAAAACACAAATTAAGCAACTTCTCCACTGGCTGGAAATTGGAATGGGGAAAGATAAGACTAAGGTGTAAGGAAAAGAGCAAATCTCTTAATGATGAAAGACAATAAACAAATAAACAAACAAATAAATAATTTTTTTTTAAAAATACAAGAAAAATTATTTGAGCACCTTTGCCTCCCTAGGTGTTTGTGATGAATTAGCTGAGCTGAAGGAAAGTTTTTAGGGGCTCTGGTTCCAGCCAAAAGCCAAAGAACCTTATGGAAGGAAGAAGTCTTGTCTCTGTGAGATGTGGAAAAAGTGCTTACAAAAGGATTCTTACTTCAGTCAACTGAAAAAAGGTCAGATCCATTGGTGATTGATAGAAGCTGAATGCACTGTCACACTTCTTGAAGTTTCAACAGCTGTATACCCTGAAGATATTGTTCAAAAAGATGCATTTCGAACAGAGTCACAGGCAGAATACAATTTAAAAATTTTCTGTGGCACTAGAAAAATAAAAACTCACGCTTTAGAGGCTACATCATCCAGAACCACGGTTTTAATACAGACAGCTGTGGCAACCAGTCCTTGCCTGCAGAGAAGAAAGAGAGATAATGTGTCATGTAGAGGCTGGCACACCGCATGGATTTCCAAGTTAATTTAAATAAGCCAAGCAGACCACAGAAAACAAAAGTATTTATGCAAAAGCAGGCTGAAAACCAAAAGGTGAATAAACTTGGTTTTTCATATAGTGTCGTATGCAAATGAATTTAAACATTCAGGAAATTAAGCTGTGAGTGAGTTTTGGTTTTCAACATTTAAAGCAAGAAAGGGTTTGTTTTAAATATAAGACGGTAAGAAATCTTATTTACCATCATTTGTGGTAAAGTCAGAAAAAGTCAGATTATGTTCCACAGGGACAAATTTACTCATGGTCACACTAGTCTCAGATCAATCCATGGAGAGGACTGGGTGTATTAAAGCTCACTTCCCCCTGCTTCGTAGGATCATAATTTTCTTCTGACTCAGCTCAGTTGCACATAGCTGGCCTTGCTCTCCATCTCACTCAGCTTCCCAGCCTGGTAAGAGGGTTTGGTCAGCAGTGCTCTTTAAGCTATGTTTCTCCCTTTCTGATGAGTCTCCCCCACAGTAGCAACTTTTAAAATATACTATATATACATAAAAGGTACCTCCTGAACAAGTGGTTTGCTTCCAGCATAGACATTTCTTGCAAAACAGTATATTCACATTAAACATCAGTTATTTTTAAAAAGAGTTCTTTCTGGGGAGGAAGAAAGCTGCAATTTCTTCCCCTTTGCCCATTTTGCCCATTCATGCCCACAATATTTGGAAAGTAAAATCAAATTTTATTTCAATTTACACTATTGCAGAAATGCCTAATTCAAGCTGAAGTCTAGCCCTAAAGAAATAAGAACAGTGTTTTATTTGTGACAAGTCTGTCCAACATGTCTAGCTTTGAAACATTATATTTAACCTATACCTACATGAAGTTTTCCTAATGAATCATATTATTGTTGTGTTCCCTTCCAGCACTGCCTACCAAGACAGGAGCAGATAGCGTATCCAGAGATGCTACAGCAGACTGATTGAGAATCATTAGCAAGACAAAAGGGCAGATGACAGGCATTAATATGAGGGAAGGAAAAATTACCTCATGCCATGCCCAGGAAGAGTATAATTGAGTTGTTTATAAATGGGAAAAGAAATCACTTGCAGAAGGGAAGCCTGCTGATACCATTCATTGACTGCCAAGAGAACTGGAACATCATCATGTACCGCAGCTCCACCCGCCAAGGTAGCCTTGTTACTTTGCCTGTGGAAGACCATTAGTTTGTCATGACTGGTCCCCAGGGCCACTACAATACCTGCAGAGAGTCAGTCCTTGCCCTCTAATGTTCATTCTTGGCTACATGGACTCTCAGTGGATGAACGGCTTGATGGGGCTCACCTTGCTCCACAGGCTCTAAGTGGGTCTGTGCCCCCTGTAACTTTCAAACCCTTTGCTCATACATGTGTATAAACTTACTGCATCCCTGGGATGTGAATGCTCACAACCCTCTTTGGTCACCCCATGAGAGGGATAACAGCTACCTCAAGGACAAACAGCTTTGGAGAGAGTGTGAGAGAAGAGGTTCCTCTGTCCAATTAAAGCTGCAAATAGCTCAGAAAACAGTCCCAGTCTATTGGCATCCCTGAAGTCTTCTCAAACTTGTTTTTTCACCTATGAACACATCTGAAAAAGGAAAGGGAAATATTTTGCTACAGCTCTATGCAGCAACCTCATCCCAAAAATGCTGTGTGGACTGGAGCACATCCACAGCAAGGTCTCTGCTCCCAGATGCTCCCAGACAAGGAGACACCAGGACTGTAAGATATGTTCTTGCTTTGCAGCCATGGCAGGGCAGAACAATCTCAATGCTGTCATGAGAAGCTGGGAAGAAAGGAAATGCTTCTATACTGCCAGTGACAGCATCTACAATCCTGTGCTGCCTTATTGAGAATAAGCCTATTATTCATTCTATTGACTGAAGAAGAATTTAGCCTGCTGCTCTTCAAAACTTATTCTTTGTGAAATGTGGTGCTTGGCTTTTTTCATTACTGCTCTTGATCAGGATTCACATGGCTTTTTATTTCTTTTGAATGAGAGTTTATGAAAAGGTGTGTCTGATATGGTCTTGGGGTATTTTTTCCTACATATTTCTAATACATCAGCTATTTATTTTACCCTGGTAGGTCTCGATTCTTTCATTCCTTGTATCATCTGTGTTTTGCTTTCTTCTGCTGTATACTCAGAGTTGTCAGAAGACACACGTCAATTCTCAAATCTAGGCCTATTTGGTGCACATACAGATCAAGTCAAAAGATGCCAAACATATATACCCAAATTAATTTTCTTCTTCATTTTATTTTCTTTTTTTTTTTTCTGGACAGAATCATAAATAAGGTTTCTGGACAGAATCATTAATAAACCATAAAAAGGTTTAAAAGATGTTATCCTTGGGTCTCTTTCTTATTTCATACTACAGACAACTTAATTGTGTAATATATACATATATTATGTTACAATTAGCATTATATATATAATGTTATATAAAGTACATATGTGATGTTACAATTATTTAAGCTGAAAATATATTGTACTACATAATACAGACAGCATAAAGTAAAAAGCATGAGTGGTCTTCTCTATTCAAACCAGACACTACCATGGCTGCTAAGCAAGGGTCATTCATTCGTCTTCAAAACATTTTCTGAGCAATCAATTAAGAAAAAGTGGCAAAAGGTTCAGTGGTAAATGGAGGAGTGAGCAAGCTCACAATGCTGGTTCTGAGGATGTAAACTTCTTTGTCTTACATCTGCAGCAATGAGAAGCAGTAAACCTGAAATAAAATTTTCCACTTAGATCCAAGGATGTCAGCTGTTTTATACAACAAGCTACATAATTGCATTAGTTCATAATATAAACTGCATTCTCAAATCAAGTACCTGAATGGGCAAAAGCTAGGAAAAAAATATCCTTCTTCTACTACTTCTATCTAGTGGAAACCATGTCATCTGTATTCGGCACAGTACAACTTGGAGCAAACTCTTACCAAAATCTTACACTTATGCTCTTATTACAAGAGTCTGTGTTTATCAGATCAGTCTGTGTTTTGTCAGGCTCATTTCATGTGTCACTGAAATGCCGGCACTGCTGAAAAAAAGCAAACCCTTAACAAAGCAATACATTATCTGAAACAGACAAATATGAGACTCTAAGGAGACAAGAGCAAAAGGGGTGACCATAACCCTGAAGCTCTGCTTAAATGAATTCACAGTAAATTGCCTCATTTCTCCTTTTTCCATAGATGAATACAGCAAGATGCAGTGTTTTCCACAGTTCAGCTCCCCCATTTGAATATACAGACAGCACACACACTCAGATCAGCTGGATCTGTCCATGCTCCAGGGAAAAACATATGGATTGAATACCAGGGAAAAACCTGGTATAATAAGTCACTCAGTTCAAACCAGACAAGAAAAAAGACCCTCCCTGCAATCTGCTGTAAGATTGCACCTCAGCTGAACCTTTTGTGAATGCTGAATGCTTTAGAAGCAAGAAGCCACCCTTTGCCCCACAGGTGTTGAGTGGTGGTGCTGAGTTATCCACAGAGTGCATCCCATTATGTCAAAAGATGGTTATCCCATTGTCCCCTCCATTAAGGCTACAAATGGCACTAATCCACAGTGCCAACCCACATCCGTGCAGAAGTACCAGTGTCATTTGCAGTACACCCAAATTCGGATTCTTTTCCTTAATGCAATGTCTCTCTCTCCTAACTGCTTTTATACCTGTGGTAGATGAGATTTCAGAAACTTGTACATGTGACAACAATATGCCAAGGAAAATAAAACTAACATGAAAAGCTGCGCTTAGATTTATTTCTTTCAAAACTTTCTGAAGCCTGCAATTTCAGCAACAGAGAAAGAATCTGACAGTCAAAGGTAATCACTCCTCCAATCAGCTGTCTTATTTACCAAGCTACTAGATTTACAATTGTTACATCTGCTCAAAGATTTCTTTAGCTTTTAATTTTTATATAAGAACAGAAAAGATACAAAATTGACAGCACTGGAAATGGAAAGCCTCTAATTTATCCAAAAAAAGGAAACTGCTTTTACTGGACGCAAGAGCGATGGAATGCTCCTCTTTCACACTTCTGATGTGCCTCAGCTTGAGAAACAAGTGCCACTGATAAGTTGAGCAAAATATAGAATAATAAAAATGAAATACAAGGGGACATGAAAATTTAAGTTTTACAAGTGGTTTTGTGTATTTTTAATTACATCCCTTTTGAAGCCAACCATTACCAAGATAGCAAAATTACTCTGAGAAAACCTGGTCAATTTACCAGGGAAATAGGAAAGGAATATGAAAAAATAGAACTGCTTTTGTGAAGAGTTATTTGATTGAAAAGGATTTGGAGTCTTCATCTTTACCTTTTTCTGAACAGAATAATATTCTGTGAACAAACAGCTCACATGAACATCATGAACATAGATGGACAAAAAGGAGCAGACATTGAAAAAAAGGCAGACCAACAGTGCATTTCACATGTGAGAATGAACTCAATGGGAGTTTCCACTTTAAATAAGCAAGTTTTTAAGAAATGTATAGAAAAGACAAAATAGCTGGACTTTGAACTTAGTGCAGCTTTCAAATCCCTCCACAACTCATAGAGTGTTTCATTCTGACTGGACAGACTAGCTAAAATCACCTGTCTGCCATGAGAAATGGCTGATCCAATGTACCAGTCGGTGACATACATAGCCTGTCTCAATTCGATGTAGCATCTCCTGGGACTCCTAGTCCTTGGCACAGAGAAAGAAGTAAATACTTCTAAGTCATATTAGTGTAATTTCAGACTAGAGAGTACTCATTTCCTGCATTCATTCTTTCCCCAACTCTTTAATATTCCTTGCATATTGTTAATACATTTAGGATCAACTTCAGATTTAAAACAGGACTAGAGAAACTTTTTTTTTTCTGAACCTTGACCTTTTCCAACATACAAAATTCTCCAGCAGAATGGTGTATGGGACTCCAAGGAGCTGTCTTTTCAGTGCAACATTGCAAAAGGTAACAGTAAATGTATCTTTAGGAAGTCACATTATCTGTGAATTTATTTATAGGGAATCACTTTCAAAGCAAAAGAAGAAAGAAAAGAAACAAAAGTCTAATCATATAAAAACAGGTACTAACTGTGAGAGATGATAATAGATGGCAAATAGATAAAAACTAACAGTGAACAGTATGTGGATGAAAATAAAGGCAGTTTACACCTACCATCTTAAATTTATCTCCGGAGGCTCTTTGAAACAGAAACAGCAGAAACATAACTGCTTTCTCCTTCCTTTCATCTGTAAGGAAAAGGTGAACTTAACATCTTCAGAAATTTGTGATATTGAGACAATTCCTTAAACCATCAGCTGAGTGGGAAGGGGGCACACTGTGTAGCAATCACACCTTTAGGAAGATTTAGACAAAACCAGTGGATGCAAATTTTGACAATGAACACAGGAGTTCACTTGCCCAGCAATGTTGGTTTGTTGCCAAGGAAGGTTTTATGCTGCTGTATATCATCCAATAAGATATTGTAATCCAGGACTGATGCTTCTTCTAGATGCTACTGACCAAGCTCCATGCTAGTGTGCTAGCTTCATACCTAAGCCTCAGCAGAGACTTTCACAGACAGAACCAGGGAGCTATATTCCAGACTTTGTAGTTAGGAAAGGTGTGCAAAGACTTGATTTCCAAAGTGCTGAGAACACCAATTGCCTCTAGAAATGTTTGCAAACATAAAGTTAGCAGTCATTGTTTCAATTGTTAAGCACCTTTTTATTTCTTTGTGTTTTACACCACCATGTCATCATCTGTTCCTTTCATTGCCTCTAAACTTAAGTGTTTTAGACAAAGCTGCATTTGACCATAAGATGTTCTAAGACCTCTCATGCAATTAGCAAAGCAGTTATGAAGCCAGATCAAAAATCCACCAATATAACCCACGAACCCTTAAAACAATTAATATCATTTACTGTCTAATGAGAATCAAAAAAAAGTCATTTCAAAGACACAAATGATTTCTATAATCTTAGATTGCATGAGGTCTGGGAGGAAGTCAGTGTCAATGACAGAATGAAAACCTCTTTTCAGTCAATGACAAACAGAATCCTCTTGGATTCCTCACACAGTTCCCATTCCTAACATGAGATGATGTAATAAATCCTACCCAAGTAAATGGAAAAAAAACAAAAACAAAACAAAACCAAGGAGCTTCTTTATTTATCGTGGGTTAAATCAGTATGAGGAAGTACCCAGGTTTGTGTCCAGAAGGCAAACACAGTTTTTGTAATTGGATCCTTTTTCTTGGGGCGAGTGTCTCATCCACCTGGGCTCACCATTCTGCAGCAATCAGAGAGGAATACTTCACTTTCATTCAGTATGCCATTTCCTCTGACTATGACTTCTTAGCATGAAGTTTCAGCCTAGAGCTAAAAATAGAAGCTTAGCCTCTACTGAGCACCACCTTCCAGCTAAGCAGGAGTACTTTAGAGCCTTTTAGCTATAAGTAGATCTGATTTTTTCTGAAGAATGAGAGTACAAGGGTATCAAATCTAATTGCAGTAGAACTGGGTGACATTATTTGAATCCTTTTTTCCCAGTACATTTCAGTAACATACTAGGCATTTGTAGAACCTTATCAAAATTAAAACAAATCAGCAGCGGAAGGAGAGTTGTCTTCTAGAAAAAAAATTTGGTCAGAATTTTTAATTGGCGTTTTAATTCTGTTCAAATCTTTTTTCTAGACGTTTCACAGATATCGGTATAGCTAAAACAAATGACATAAAGATATAACCAAGTAAGTTCATAAAAAACCACCAAATTGTTCATCTTTCAAAATGCAAAGGAGAAAATAATGCATTCAAAATATTAGTTCCAGGGAACTGTAAAATCAACCATATGAAAAGAACTCTATCAACACAACAGCTAATAAAATTGCCGTGATATATTAATTTACAAGGGAGGATATTTTTATAATTATCTGAGAGGCTATTAATAAATTGCACAGAAATACAGTGAAAGAACTGTTGTGACTGCAAAAACTACAGTAAAAAGGAACACAAGCATTTTACTTGCTTGGAAATGCTAAGAAATGAGAACTAGCTGCTTTGCTGCTTGTGCCCTCCAAATGAGTTAAATGAGGCGGAGATGTGAAGGGAGCTGACCTCTCTGGGCTGGCCATTTTGGTGGCCACGTGCTATAACCAGATGGTGTTTCTTGCTGCATAAAATGAAGCCCATGGACCTGCTGGGGACAGGTGCCATGCTGCCAGGCTGTAGCAGTGTCATCCCAGGACACACAGCACTCATTGCCCAGACACAGAACTTCTCTGCCAAGGCAGGATGGCAAAGGCAGCTGTCAGCTTGAGCCAACTCCATCAGGTCCCGACAGTTTCTTACTGAAAACTGCTCATATTATCCCAGGCTATTTTTCTATCAGTTCATCAAGTCACCAATTTCAAACAGATTTTTGCTGTGCCTTTCCATGCCATATCTTGACAAGTAGGATTCCAGCATGGGGATGATTCTTGCTCGGCCTGCAGTGATCCCTTATGTAAAAATGTCATCCTGCCACACTCCTTCACACAGTTTGAAGGATGCTTTCATTCTAGAGACTACACATTATTTTGTGTCACTACATGAGATCTTCTGAAATCTTTATACCCCTGTATTTCTCACAGGACTTTCCCTTTTGTTCCTAATATCTTTTCACAAGAAGTAATTCAAACTCTTTTTGCTTATTTTCAGATTTGCAAAAGATACTTTCTAAAGCCACTGTTGTGATCTTTCAATCAATGGTGACATTTTTCAACTCACAATTTCCTCAGAACAGGGTACAGTTCAAATTTCACTATGTTACATACTGCCATCTTTAGTATTTTTATGCTGATGTTGCCAAATACCCAGTTTTTACTGAACCTGAAAAATGTTGCTCTGCTCTTAAGTCTATGAGCTGTTAATCCTCACAAGAGCTTCTCATATCTATCACAGAAATTATGGCTTCTAAATTATAAATTTTTCACTTGTTTCAAGTCTGTATTTGCATCTTCTCACTTGCCTTCAATAAATATTAGGAGCAGCCAACCCCCCAGCCTTCTCTATCTTCTTCTTTAGATACCTCTTTTCAGCAGACACAAACTTAACCAACAAAATCTGGGTGATGCAGGCTTTAGGATATATCCCTTTTCCACTTATTTCCATTAGTGAAATGTGTAAACAGGTAATGCACTATCCAGTTTCACATCTAATTGAAAAAACTAAAATGAGGGGATAATTTCCTCTTTCTCCCTTCTTCTAGTAATCAAGCCTGAGTATTTGTTGCTGATGTAAATATGATACCCTAGCTATTAATTTACATTTTAGCAAACATATAGCTTCCTTGCATATTCTCCAGCACAAGCTCCTTGCTCTTCAAAATCAATACTTTACAGAGCTGATGAAATAGGCTTCTATTAGCCTTTAATATTCCTATAAATTTGCTGTAATTTCCTTTAGGATGAATTAAATGGCACCGCACCCTATGTGTGATATGACCTATCTCCCCTGCTTCTTTGATCCTTATTGATATCACTATTGAAACTGACTGCCTCATCACCAGAAAAGAATGGCCCTAAAGTCCTCACTTTCTCTAGTATCACTCTTCCATGGAAATGATGCATCTACCTTTGATGGTTTTTGAGGCAGAATTTGCCAAAGGATAATACAAGGAGGTCAAACATCACAGTGTGTGCTCTCCACTTCAGCACTTCTGGGGGATATGATGAAATCTGCAGCAGATGCCAGTCCTTATTTTCACTATGACTCTCTCTTTATTTTCAGTTACATTAAATTATCTAAAAAATCTACAGTTACATTCCTAAGGATTTTATTTTAACCATCAGTTTTGGTGCAGTTACTAGAAGTAGACATTGCAGTGATTCACCTTTTTCAATAAGATGTTTTATCCTGAATTTCAATGCAATTTTTCACAAAAAATATATTTCCTCTAGAACTTCATGCACTTTAAATGCATCATTGCTTCTACTAGAATTCCTTAAATTCTAAGAGAAGAGCTCCTTTCCCTTGCAGATGGTCTGTATCCAACTGAGACAAAAGACATTGCAAAAAAGTAGGATGAAGAAAACATAGTATGAAGTATATTTCTTTTTTATTTCTTTTTTTAAAGAATGATTTGTCTTCAACAGTTTTCCTTAAGCCCAGAATGGCTCTGTCTTCTTGAAGAAGAAATCCTTCAATTTTAGTGGCACCACAGCATTCATCTTTTTGAACTTAAGCTTGTGGTCTCTAGAAGCTTGGACCAAGAAGTTTGACAGGTTTTAGAAAATACTAGTTACAGTAGACAGGAGAATTGAAACCATTTCATCTCAGGTGAAAAATGAAGAAGTTTAAATCACAGGCTTTGAAAGTACCACATGGGGAAATCTCCAGATATACTTGATTTGACATCTCAATAAAAGAGAACAAGGCATTGCAATGTAAAATGAAGCACATGAAAGAAGGTCAGCACTGCTACCTTTCAATTAAACTTGTGCTTCTCAAAGGTTGAGGTGAAGGACCTCAAGGCCTTTCATATCAACTTCTGATGCTGAACTGAGTGTCCATATTGAAGTTTGATCTTAGAAAAGAAATAACTGGACATTGTCTTGTAACACATGACTGATACCATAGATTAAAAAATAATAAAGGGTCTGATTCACTATTGATTTTTCACTGTTTTGGCTATATTCTGAGCTGGTGCAAATCAGCTTAGTCTATTGATGTCAGTGGAATGATACCTTCTTTGACCTCCTTCAAGGTCCATGCTGAGTAAGGACTTACATTTACAAAAAAGAAAAATTAATAGAAATTAAAACAAATGAAACTTCAGCATTTCTCATTCCACCAAAACCAGAAAGAGACATTATTTTGTCTGGCAAGAGAAAAGGCTCCCTGCCTCCATTCACAGGTGGAGCAAGGATTGCCATTTCTACCACAGGCTAAATTAGCAATGAATAAAACACTCGTTTAAAGAGATTTTCCACAGCTATTTTGATTTCAAAGATTTGCCATGAGAGGATATAAGGGCTGTAATAGCCTTTTTTAGCAGTGCTCAGTGCAGCAAATACTCTGTAGCAGAAAGTGCTGAACCCCAAGTGGTTTCCCACGTTTTCCATGAATATCACAGCCTTACCCATCCCTGTCTGTGACTATAACAAGAAAATTGGTTCAAAACTTGGCTTCATATTTCATCACACACCAGAAATCTGTGCATAAAATTCAAGTTTTTAATGAATTGTTTGGAAAAATAAAGATAGGTAAATTCATATATAAGTGTTACACTGATACAGATTTTTTCAAAATTTGTTCACATTTATTTGATATCTGACTTTCAGAGTAAACCAGTTAGCTTTTCATTCACACATGAACACATATTCACATACATATGTGCACCCCTATACACAAACATAAGTCCCTCAGACTCATTTAATGTGATTTATAAATACTTCACTGTAATTACTTTAGCTAATATACTGAAAATCAGAAGAGGAAATGTCTGCTATGCAAGAAATAACTAAAAAGTTGGTGAACTGTAAATAAAAAGTAAAAACTCTCTTTCTTACATCTTATGAGAATATGTAAGACAAATAGTAAACTTCAGATGGATGGAATGTCTCTGCTTGAGGGAAACACATGACTATAGACATCAAGATTTTGGGGCATTATGGAAATTAAATCTCGTATTTAGTAAAAGAAGATCATTTATAGGTGTTATTGTTCCATATTTTCTATGGAACGATATTATAGTGAAAAATTGTGCATTAAGAAAACTTGTTTTGCATAATATTACATAATATTATAAATTAATGTAATATATAGCATATTGATATACAATTATATAATTGTTTCTTCTGATAAAATAGCTTCTCTTATGGGAGATTCAAAACACCAGTTTAAGTATTAGATTTCAGAAAAAAACCAGTGTATTTTTGAGTTATTGCAGTTTTAAAAGCAAAAGGTTGTTTCTGATGTTTCGACAAGAAAGATCTTCATTTTCTGCTGACAAGTAGTCCCTGTTTTCAGCATAGTTTTCCATGGGGAAAGTCAGATCCAGGAGAAGATATATCTGAGACTGGCATTTCATGTCCTAGTTCACCACAGGTAATCATGAGTATTCGTTGCAATCAGAGATATCTCCATCATGACATGACACATCATGACCTACAATGTAATACCTTATAACAGGATGTAGAGGAAGCTTGATTTGATAGACATTTTTCATCTGCTAATGACAAATTAGGGGCACTTCTGAATTATTCATCTACAATTCCCACATACGCTTAACTCAAATCGACTTTGATGTCATGCAAGTTTCAAACTTACTACAAGCTAGCTTTTTGCTTTTATATGTAACTAATGTCAGAGAAATGAAGTAATAAAAATCTACTGAAATCAGGAAAAGTTTGAATTTCATGATTGTTTGCAATGTTTGCTAAGCAGACTAGCTTAGACTTACCAGATTTTCTTAAAGTTTAAAAAAGTGAAAAAACAGAGCAGCATTTCACAGTTGTTTGTTTATTCTGCTAACTTGCATGTAATTAAATTATGTATAGATGCTCCAATGAAAATATATGACTTCCAATGAAGTTGTACAGGTTGCTATTTGCTGTATTCATTCATGCTGATAAATGCAAAAAACATAATGGATTTAAGGGAAGACAAATGCCTGTTTAATAAAACAAACTGATTACTACAGGAGTCGATATATTTTTATATTGATGAGTTCATTAGCACTGGAACATTCTATTCAAAAACCAATCAACGTACCTTCATAGCAGGATTAAAAATCAGCTTTGTTAGGGCAGTTCAGCAATAGGAATCAATACAGCCTCTGGTTCTGTAAATCTTGCACGACAGACAGACCTTTCCTCCTCTCCAGACTGCCTGAATGGTGCAGTCATCTGCACCAGTTCAGCTAAAGGGGTTTCTGAGTGCTCTGAGACGTTCTTCTCTGTAAGGGTGGGATTCATCACCACCTAGCCAAAAAAAAAATTATCTGATGAAAATCTGTATCCAGACTAATGAAATCTAGGCTCTGTTAACAATGGAGAAGGACAGAATTTTCCAGAGAGTGCCTTGTTCCTCCTACAGTTGACACAGCTTAGAAGAATCTAAACTGCCATCTTAGAGCTTCCACCTTTCTCCAGTGTTATGGGCCTGTCCTAAATGTCCAGGGTGGGCTTTTTGGGGGACACTGGACAGAGTCTTTCCTGTTTGATGTGCTGCTTACAGTACTGTGGAGATGAGTTTTGGGAACACAAGTTGACAAGAATTCAGGAGGAAGGACTTTTTGTCTACAAATATAGAGAAAAAGTGGAAGAGGTTGCCAAGAGAGGTTATGTAGTCCTCGACTCTAAGTGTTTTCAAGGCTTAACTATATAATCCCAAGAGAAACTTCACCTGACCTAATAGCTGATTCTGCTGTGGCAGGCAGTTGATCTGGAGACTTTCTGAGACCCCTTCCAACAGGAATTATCCCTTGGTTCCATGGTATTTATCCTTTATTATCTTGGCACTGAGCTTAATCCCTTGATGGCACTTTGGGGAGTTCAGAGTGAACATGAAGTTCAGACAACTCAGTTGAAGTTTTGCCTTTGACTTCAGTTCAGAATTCTCAAAAATTTCATACCAGTGCCAGGTAAGCACCTCTTGAGGAAAGTGTGGTAACCTTTTGGGAACATCAGATGTATTAACAAAGCAGAGATTAGCCACAGCAATTGGATTTAACTCATTTTCTTCCTCAGTCCATCTTGAAGAAGCATCCTCAAATTCAGAAGCCTACAGATGTTTTGTGATGAGACCTGTGCAAGAAAATATAGAACTTTGAAATCAAATTACAATTTCTACAAACCACTGTCAGTTTTTTGAGAATTCTTTGCTTTGAATATTTTTTCCTTAATTTTAGGTTCTGCTCGTCTGCAGCCAGGAGAGTGGAGAAAACCCATGAATTTTCTCTTCTTTTTCACTCCAGTGGTCAGAAACAACAGCAGCCTCTGTGTTCCTCAATGCATGGTAGGTCTTGGACACCTGGAAGAGAGAGGGCAGAATGTGGGAGAAGGATGCACAGAAAAGATAATGCAGCTGGTCTCGAGGTGTGAGACAGTGCTGCTCCCACTCTAGGAGTTTCAGTGTCAGCAGCAATGGCTCTGGGGAGGGTGGCAGCTCGTGACATGGCACAGCAGCTCTCTGGGAAGTGGGCTGCCTGAGCCTGTGGCTGCTGCAGGTCCTGGGATTACAACAGGAAATCTGCATGCGTGAAAAGGCAGAGCAACTTGAAAGAAGACATAAGGATCTAAGAGGCAAAATCAGTTTAGCAAGATTAAAAAACAATAAGACATTTATATTAATAAGAACACACCTTATAATTATGCTAATTAGGCTAAAATTATAGGGACAACAGTCTTTATTTCAGACATAAGATGATCATCTGCTGGAGACAGACAGAAATTGCATCTCATGGTAAAATATTGCACAATCAGGTGGATTGTGGGGGTATTTTACCTTCTTGGGAAACATCTGGTGTGAGCTACTGTTAGAGACAGGATGTCAGACTAGCTGGACCATTTATCTGCTGTGGTGCATATTTCTTATGCTTCTTTAGCTTACAGGCTTTTCTGACTGCTTAAGAACATTTATGAAATTGTAGGGCAGGGAAGAGAGATGTTATTTCTAATTGAAAAACTTGTTATGTCTCACCACCTGTTGTTTGTACATAAGATGATAGGGTTCCAATCACAAGATTAATGAACAATTTAGGCTAGAAAAAAATCAGCAAATCTGTCTGATTCTCCTATTTTAAACCCTTTCATGATCTTCAGAAATCTTTCACAGTGCCAAGAAGAATTTCAAATATAATCCATAGGATTTTATAAAAAGCCTTCAAAAAGCTGCATCTGTCATTTGCATATGCAAAACTTGCATGGCAGATTCATGAATAGGATTGGTTATGTAATTTTTGTAAAATTTATGAGGGTTATGATTAAATGGACTTTTTATTTTTACTTTATATGACAGAAACATACGACACTGATGTGCTGAACTAAAGTGTAGAGGTTAAAATCTGATTCCCACAAAAACTTTCTCCAACATAATATTTTGCTCCATGTTAATTGCTTCAAACCCTTTTTCACTTTAATGATTCCCACTCAAAAAATGTTTACTTTCTTTTAGAAAACAACAACCTAAAAACTGTATTAAGTTGGAGAAATTCCATAGCTATTTCCTTCATATTAAAACTATCTTATCTGCCTGCATTTTTGGCAGTAGCCATGGCTGATTATTCCTGCTAGGGTATCCATTTGTGTGCCTGAACCTTTCTTCCCAACAGGTTTCAACAGCACCAGAAGCTGAAGATGTGGCTTTTTTCCTGTGTCTCTTTCATAAAAGCAATACTGAATATGTAAGCTATTTTAATGTTTTTGTTGACATGTAACAGTATTTTGCATGCTTAATGGCCATCACATTGTAGGAAAATGACAGCAGAATATTTTATTAGACTTTATCTTTTGTATAAATTTTGACAAGGTACCAATTTTCCAGGTATAAAAATGATCCCATTTTTACTAAGGTTTTATATAAATGGTAAAAGATTATATCTTACCACTTCTACTTTAAGGATGGTTTCAGACTTAGAACAGCATTCCTTGTGCTCTAAATCAAGTAAATAAAATGGAGAGAAGTTCATCTTCAGCTAACTATTTTCATTATAGCCATCACATTACCAAAATAAAACTTGAGAAAAAAGGAATTTTGATCTTTGACTATGAAGAAGAATAAAGACCGCTCTTCACAAATACTTGAGGGATGATCAAAAAGATTTTGAAGGCTGAACCAAGAAAATTATGAGGCATAGGTAGGTTTCTCAGTTTCTTTCAAAAATAATTAATACAATACAGTTTAAATAAATAAATAAATGCTTGTGTAATGTCCTGTCCTATGTTAATAACAGATGGACACTTTTGGGAAGAAAGTACTCTTTTCCTAGTTTATAAACACCCAAATGTTGGTTTTTCAGAGTTAAATGAAAATCTGTTTCTAGGTCATAAAATCATAATTTAAAATAGACTTTCCAGGTTTGGGGCATGAATTCTTTCATTAATATATATTTTTTTCATTCAGTTTTCTGAGCAGATCAAAAGCTCTACTACTGAATTCTTCAAAATGAGGTCTCTAAATCAACCTTTGAGGGCAAATGAATAAAACACTAAGTAGAAGATCTGCCATTTTGGAGAGGGATAAGAAGTACTTCATATCTCATGGCTGAAAAATAATTTCTGGTTGTGCTTGATAAAGAATTCAATAAAGTGATTTTTTACATTAAAAATAATCTTCATTTGCTTTTTCAGCTAGTCAAAGAAAGGCTCCTGGGTTTTGGCTACTGTTAGAAGAATGCATAGCATAATGGTGAAAACCTCACGTTTAACATTCAGAAAAAGGAAAAAAACCCTATTATTTACAAACAAAAAAGTTTGTAAAAATACTTAAAGAAACATACCCTGAAGTGGCCATAAAATACTGAAGCCAGCAGGATGGCTGATTGCACAAATTGATCACAAAAACAAAGAAAAATGTGTTACTTCAAAGCCAGCAAAATCCTGCTAAAGAGCTCTTGTTTGGAGTCTTAGCAATCCAAAAGCCTTTGTAAACTCCCTGCATACTTCCTTTAATAGACCGATGAAAATGCACAGATTTTGAGATATTCAAAATGTTACTTTTATTCACGCCCATTCATGTATAAATGCATATATGCTAGCATTCAAAAATAAGAAATAGGAATATTTTTCATACATCCCTGCATTATTTATATGTTGGAAACATTTTTCCCAGCATTTGTTTCCGGACTTTTATTTATGATGCTTGCAGAGATTCCTCTTCACTGCAAAATCAACTGTAGTACTGTTGAAGGCCATTAATAATGCAAAAAAAAACAATACAATGTTCTTTAAAAACATATGTATTCAAATTCCTGTTTGCTTACCATTTTGCCGGAGAGTCCATAAAAAAATATTTATAACCCTTGCTATTCCTGAAAAAGATTAATATCTTCTGATTTCTGTAAGTGTATTATACATTATAGAGTTGAAAGCTCTGAACGTCAGCATCAGCACGTTTAAACAAGTGCTTAAGTTAGCTGCAGATTTTGCCTGTTGCATAATGCTTAGAAGGTGCCTGGCTTTCTGCTGAGAACCTGGAACTGCAGCCTGGCAAATGAGGCAGCCCTAAAGGCTATTATTGTCGTTGCATTTGGGATATTGAATATAGCTTGGACGTTTTCTTCATTATCCTTTCCATTCACTGAACAGTTGAGGGTGGATGAGACCTCTGGAACTCATCTGGTCCATGCTGCTTCCCTGTCCTACTGGCAGCCCCTACCTGCCTACACAAAAGTCCAGCTGTTCTCAGGTTGAAGCAGCAAAAGTTCATGAGTCAAGAGTCACAGTCAGATTACCACAGCCCACAGACTGCTGGATGGTCTGGAGCAGTTTATTGCCTGATGGCATGCCAGGCTGGGAGGGTGAGCACACATGGATCCCACACATGATGCTGCCAATAATCAGTATTGCTCCAATAATTTTGCTGCCTTCACAACACACAACTCTCAATGCACCATCATTCCTCAAGGAGGCTTTTCTCTTCACCCCAAATAGGGCAGAAAATAGCTGAAACTGTCACCCCATTTGAAGGCAACTTATGAAGACCCATCAAAGAGCAGTGACTTTCTGACATTGCCAACTTTGATTTGAGCAAATGAACTAATATTGATAGGGTCTAGCTCTCATTACCAGACATTTAGGCTTAAGCAATCACTCTTTTAAGGTTCTTTGGAATAACTGGCATCTCCAGCAAGTGCACATGAGCAGCAGCTTTGCTGAAGACCCCAGACATTCTGGTGCAGAACCAGGAAGGGAATGAAACCAAACTGGCACGCCTTGTCAACCATTTGCCAGCCTGAGCAGTGATCAGCTGGGCAATGCAAGTACATGGACACTGGGGAGCTTGTAAAGCTTGTATTCTTCTCATGATTTAACCTGCAGTTAAACAACCCTTGCAATGCTGTGTGCCTTCAGACATCTGATGTGCCAGGAGATTTCATGTTTGCTCTGGAAATACCACACCCATGGCATGATCAGGGGGTCAAAAGAGTTCACTGATAGGGATAGCTGCTCAAATACGTGTGCTCTCTGCCATGTTTGACTTACAAGAATATTGAATAAAAAATATACTTCATTTTATTGCCTGGAAAGTCAAAGATTAGCTGCAGCATAGATGAGTGTTACCTGCATTAAAAAAACCTTCCCAGACTTTCAGTTTTCTGAAGAAGCAATTGGATGGTTTCATTGCTTTTCCCATCAGGGACTGCTGATAGCAAACACTGTGCTCTCTTTTGCAATACAACAATGTGGAACCTGCCACACAGTTTAAACAATATTGAAAAACTCTTAAGTGGAAAAAAAAATTAGGTGTTTCTGCCTCAAAAAGCAGGCAGGAAAATATGGCAATTTCTTACTGAACATTTCTACTTACCGAGTATAGTTGGCATGATCTGCTTATTACAGTAAGTAAAATTTTTTATTTCTTTTTCTTCCTGTTATCCTGCTCCTCCAATGCAGTTAAAAGAGACAACTTGGAATCCTGCTCCATTTTCTGCAACATAAACAGAATTTATACTGCAATTATTAAGTCAGATTCTGCCTCCAGTTATTCGTTGTAACTCCCATGAAGGAAGAAAGTTGAGTACAGCTGAACCCAGAGTGTGGTCTCTGGAATCTTTACTGACAACAGCAAAACAAGACCCAAGGAGAATCCATCTTGATGTTCAGGTGCAGGGTTGGGTTTATCTTGCTAGCACTGCTAGAGTGTAGTGGTGAATGTTTTGTTAAAGAGCAAGGGCAGGTATATCAGTGGGGATGGCATTGCACACGCCTTTGCAGGGTAGAAACTTACTGCAGCAGAGAGGGATTCAAATTCTCTGAAGAGAGTCTTCCAAGAAGCATATATATATATATTTCACACTGGTAATCTGGAGTTTACAGATACTTCTATATTGTATATTGTATATTTCCGACTATTTTTGTTTACCTCTGTCTATAAGGTATAATATAGTGCTTGTCAACACAGGGAAGTAGTCCAGAATATCTATTGTAGAATAAACTATCCTAAAACATCTTTGTGACCCTAAAGAGGTTATTTGACCTCTGGAACAATACCCAGTTTCTTTTCCTCTCCAGCAAGTCACTTTTAAAATGTTTACAACAGTCCTAAAGGAGAGGAAAACTTTCATTTATTATATGTCCTTATATCAGGTATGTAAGAATTAGTAATGGTTGTCTTCTTGGACACTTAATATGAGGAGAGAATCAGCATAAACCGAATACAAAACTCTCTCTGGAGATTGCCATTTTTCTATTATCTGTAGAGAGCACTTCTAGCTTAAGTGTTTCAGTGAGACTAAAGTTAGACGTGATGAAAATGGATTAGAGCATTCCTGTGAGCAGCTGCCCTGGAAGGGTTTGTTCCACAGCACCTGGCATCCCTCATAGAAAAAGCCATGGTCCACAGGTGTGGGTCAGCCCTGTCCACACTTTCATGCTACTCAATGGACATTCCACATTCCCTCTTATTCCTGAAATTCAATATTGGTGACCATGAGACCTGGTAATTTATGGCTTGGGAGCTGATCATCTGTGCGAAGAGTAACCCACAGAGAGGAAAAAAAATTTTTAAAAACCCACCAGCTAATTTTAATTTGGGTCAGATGCTATACAGAGTAACATTGTCAAATCAGAGCTGAGGCTGGCACAAAGAAGTAAGGAGGATCACACTGTCATATGTGGAGGGCAAGACTATGTTTCTGGGTGCCAGCCAGACTTGGATCTGCTTAAGGCAATAGTGAAACTGCCTTCAGAAACTCTGGAAAAGAGCCAGGCCAAAAAGACCAGCTTTTGAGAGCAGCCAATATGTCATTTTAAATTCTGCCTTGCTCCTTCTTTACATATACTTTCATTCCAATAAGCTTTTTCTTTTCTTCTGAAGAAGAAAAGCTGTGAAACAATGCATTATGAAGAGGGGACAAGAATTTTAAAAGCCTGAGATGACTCCTACCCAGAAAACTCTAGCCTGGTGGACCATCCAAGGAGTAAAAAGCAAGAGATGAAAGAAGTTCAAAAATATAAGAACTCATGAGCAAACTGTTTTGTGTCTCCAATACGTGTGGGTTTTTTACTGCCTTGGCTCCAGCATGTAACTGCAGGGTCGTGCAACACACACTGCAACGTCCTCCCCACTGTACTAACACCACATTGCAGGGAATCTGTGTATCAGGAAATGACTCAATGAAAAACAAAAGGATTAACAGCCTGAGCTCTCTCACCAAAGTCTATAGCTCCAAAAGAGTCACCATGTCCAAAACTGTGGTGCTTGGGCAGTCGTGTATGTGCAAATCACTGTAGAAGACAAAAGAGGAGTGGGATCAAAATTCCTGCTAATGGGATCCATGCAAATCCAAGAAAATTAGCTTGCACTTCCATGAACCACCAGAAGTCTGAATGATTCTAGTCTGCATCAGTGTACATACACACTGATGCTGAAAAAGTCAGAGCTCCTCCATATGGCTCCTTGAAGAACACCTTGTTGGGCTGGATCCATGGGGGAAGTTTGCCCCTATTTAGATGCATCTTTCTGAAGAAGTTCTAGAACTTTTTAAATCACAATAAAAAATACATCAGTAAGTGATAATCAAATTCACTATTATTAGAAGGCTTTAAACAAATTAGGCAGAGAAAAACATTTAATGAATGATGTGATGACTTGACATATCACACCACAGGATGAGTTTGCAGAGTCTCTCCTAACTTGAAAAGTATCAGGTGGTTTTTTTCAGAAAACTACCAACTTCTGTGAGAGTTTTTCACAGTGAATTTGTCTGTGATACCTTGCAGAACCTAACAGTTTGGATCATTACAGCCTCTCTCCAAAGAGACTTTGGAAAAGCCCTAGATTTCAGTCTTCTGTTGCAGTCAACTTTCAAAACGCTCTATCACTTCTAGAACTAACTTCTTCTCTTGTTCTCTTTCTTCCAATTTTCACCTCCATATTTAAATTTTTGTTTCTGTAGTCTTTCTCAGTTTTCCAGTTTCAATGACAATTTTTTTCTATTTAGACTGCTGGCATGTTCCCATTTCCCCTTGATTCCACTTCACAAACTGAGGTTCTTGTTCATCCATAAACTAAACACAACCTAAACTTCCCCCAACACTTTCATCTCAACACTTTTCAGCCTAAATATTCTCTAGCCAAGGCATTTGGCTCATTCCCCTCTCAGTCTTCCACTTTCCTGAAGTTCCTCTGGTTTTCTCCTCTATTTCTCACTTGTTTCTACAGCATTACAGTTATTATGGAATTTGTGCTGCTGCCAAGGTCCATCACAAACGCAAGGGGTATGTCAATGACATCTGATATCCAAGGGGGTCAGACATTCACAGCTCAACATTATTCTTCATTTTGTGACTCCCTCCACAATGGCACCTGTTAGTCCTCTGTGTTTTCAACATCTCTGTGCCACCCTCAGGTTTTATCCCATGAGCTCACTGGACAGGTCATGAGGTGCCACTCAGAAAAACCTACAAATGCAATGTTTACTCTTTGGGAGAAACTCTCTCTCAGAGTAACAGACCTGCTGTCAGTGCTGCAGCCCAAGCTGTGCTGACAGGTTTCTTACCTGTGAATTAACACACAGGTCTGCGATGGAAAAGCAGCCGTGTAATTGGTGAGGTCCTGTAGTGTGGCTGCTCAACAGTGTCAGGGCACTTGGGGCACATCGTGTATTTATCACTGCTCCCCACAGGTAGCGCAAAAACATCACTTTAAATTGACAGAACAGGACAGTGAACACAAAATCAATGCCAGATATGCCCAGACATTAGTGGACTCCTTACGCTACTTTATAAAAGTGGGGAATAAAAGATGTTTTTTCTCTTTTCCCTTAGTTTTCTTCTTATGAAATGACACATCTTCATCAGTAACTCAAGGTGAAATGATTAGGTTAGTTTCTGTGCATGCAAAAGAAGGACGCTCCAATTTTCACAGATCCTAATCTGAGATCAATTGTATGACTTTTCCGCTTTTGGATTATATGTATGGAATCATTGTCATTGTATTAAAATAATCACCAGAAGACCCTGACAATACTCTTAAGGTGGCAAGGAATAACTATTTTCTCTGTCTGGAAACAAAACATGGATATCTGTTCCACAACAGGAAGTTATCTACAAAGACAAAAGAGATCCAGTAGTAAAAGCCGACTTTTAGATGCCAAACTGGATATTCTCTCAAGGGGTCTGCTTTACAGAAAAACTGGTTCTGTAAGGAGTCAGCACGTAGTCAACAAGTGAGACTGCTAAGAATCATCAGGGCCGGGTGAAAATCAGCATTGTGTTCCTATATTCCTCTAAACAAAACAGAGATGTTTTCCCAAGAATTTTTTTTTTCTGGACAGGAAGCAATTTGGCCTTGAATTTCTAAATACATTTTACACTGCTTTCCGAACATTTTGTGTCATAATGAGTGCAGGAAAACTATTTTCGAAATAGCTTTTTGCACAGGTACTCTGATTATATTTTGCTTTCTTTGATAATTTTGTTGCTATGCTATTGATTTTTTCATTAAAACAGACACACAATTCCCAACATACATGTGTAAAAGTATAGAGATTTTCTCCCTTTGTAATTAGTTCTGCCTTTGCTAGCTCCATTTAATGAAACCTCAAGGGCCAATTGTTACATTTCATATTCAGTCACAATTCCCATTAATCCATATATGTTGCCATAATAATTTGTTATGAAAATAGCAGTGATATCACATTATAATTTTCTAACATTATTACATGGAAGAGGAAAGAGAAAGAGATAGGTTGTACAGAAAATAAGCTTTTATTGTAAACCAAAACCATCTATAATAATTAGTGATATCTGGGAAACATTCAGGATTACCAAAAGTAAATTGATTAATTTTAATTAATGTCTCTGTTGTACAGTGGCATCGTTCAGACTGCAGAATGGATATTTTCCCTATTGATTTTCTTCCAGGGGACTATCTCTGTCCCTCTCACTCCCATCCCCCAACAATTCCAATTTTTATTTGTCAGCTTGGCCAAAGTATAGCCTTCAGTGATTTCATACCTTAAGCTCATTCATCAGAGCATCTAATAAAATTGTTGAACTCTTTTATTGATAGGCAGTGGCCCAAAATATGGAGCTGGGGAAAGATCAGCCACCTCTGACTTTCCCTCCTCAGCTGTCTTAAGAAGTAACAGAGTGTGGTTACCCAGTGACAGAGGGGCCCTGGTTTGTGCCCTCAGTAAAATGAATCCTGCTGGCAAATAAAGCCAAAGATGGCCATTCTTCTTCTGAAAAGTATTGTCCATCACAGCCTTCCAGAAATCCTCAATGGCCAGTTCAGCTTTCAGCCACGGTTTGACTATTGCTTTATATGTCAGAATGAAAACTATCAAATATGCAATCTGTGGCATGTCACTGACCATCACAATTTATAGCACTGCAAATAAAACTCAGGCTGGGTCTACATCTTCTGCTTCAGAGAGAAGAGCTGGCTTGATTCTGGGTAAGAAAAGGCAGCCTCAGCAAATCCAGCAGCACAGATATATATCTCAGTAGTGAGAGGGCCAGCAAGTACCAGGTTTAGAAGTGGCCAATAGATTCCAGATAATCCTATTATTGATTAGAAAATTATGGTTTTGATTTTTTAAAAGTGAGGGGTTTTTTTCTTTAAATACTCAACTTTCTGTGGCACAAAATATATAAATTTATTCTTTTTTATATCTAATTGCAAGCATATTCTATTACTCATATGATAGTGAACTGGAACTATTTGAATAGTGAGATTATGGTCCATCACAAAAGATGAAGTCAATGACATAATAATTTACCACAGATACCGGGAGTACAAGGTCACAAAGGAGTATTTTATCTAAAAACATTTTGGTAGAACTGTTTTTTTTTAGTATTCAAATATTTACCAAGGAAATTAACCTTTCCATTAAAAAAAACCCCAAAACATTCCAAAACCTCAGATTCATGTTAAATTGCAAGTGAGGTGTATTCATTCCACAGATTGGATCACTGAGCATCAGCTCTTCATATGGGTGTCTCATATAGTATTAACACACACAAGTTCAGTAGCAATGTTTCAACCTGCTACTTAACAATCTTAGCACTTAAAAATCCTTTCAAAACTATGAATGTGGGACAGGTTACACAACTGGAACCACTGAGGGCTGCAGAAGGGATATGCTGGAAAGCAGTGGTGGGGTGTTGTGCTCTGTGCTAAGGAATGGAGACTGTGAAATGCTGCCTCTGAAAAACAGACACAAGATCAAAGCCTGTGGGTTAAAAGGAAGGACAGAACCAACAAAGGACACCTGTAGTGTGGACCTACTATGGTCTGACCTACCAGAGGGAGCCTGCTGATGAGGCTTTCTTGCTTCAGCTACAGGCAGCATCACACACATAAGCTCTCACCCTGTTAGGAGATTTCAACCACACAGATATTTGTTGGGAAAGTAGCAGAGCTGGCTGTAAGGAATCCAGAAGACTCCCAACGTGCAGAGAGGATTCATCCTGAGCTGTATTAAAATGGCAGTGGGCAGCAGGTCAAGGGAAGTGATTCTACCCCTCTAGTCTGATTTTGTGAGACCCCACCTTCATTGCTGCATCCAGCACTGGGATGAGCTCAGCACAGGAAAGATGTGGACCTGTTAGAGTGAATCCACAGGTAGGCCACAAAGGTGATGGCTTGGAGGCTTTCTCAGACAGTCCTAGAAAAGGTGAGACTGCTCAGCTTGAAGAAGAGACAGCACCAAGGAAACCTCATTGTGGCTTCCTTCCAGTACTTAAAAGAGACTTAGAAAAATGAGAGAAATCAACTTTTTACATGGATAGATAGTGACAGGACCAGGAACAGCTTTTTTAAAAAAGAAGGGAGATTTAGAATTTAGATTTTAGAAAGAAATTCTTTATGGTGAAGATGCTGAGGCACTGGAACAAATTGTCCAGACAAGTTATGTGTGCCCCATCCACAGAAGTACTCAAAGGCAAGTTGGATGGGGCTCTGAGCAACCTGGTCTAGTGGAAGGTGTCCCTGCCTGTGGCAGGGGTTTGGAAATGAATCGTCTTTAAGGTCCCTTCCAACCCAAACCCATAGATTTTATGACTCTATAATCCATTTAAGAAACAAAATTGTAGTTGAAGTATTGCTTTCTAGCCAGGAAATGTTTCTAAAGCTTGGATGGGTTTTAAAGTACAATAATTTTCATTTATCTCTGTAAGAGACAATGAAAAGGCAGAATCATTATACTAGAGGGATGAGAGAAATACTGTAAAAGTGTTACAGCTGCATAAGCTATATCAGGGGATCCCTAATGACTTGGAAGTCTAACACTAATCACAACACAAATAGAAACAAGGACATCATAAGCAGCCTTACACAACCTCTTGTCTTCAGCCTACACCAAAAATTATTAAGCATGAGCAGACATTTAGCTAAACTGGTATAAATAAGGTGACAGTAGTACAAGCCAGTGCAAGAACAGGTTAATGAACACTAAGATAAATCATGTGTATCTGAGTCATCAGGAATTTATGAAATTCACAGTAGACTGCCTAAGAATACAGTCAGGGTATTCTCTTTGCCATTAATAATTATATTTGAAAATGAATGAAAAGTGAGGGTAGTCCCAGAGGACTGTAAATTAGCTTTCAGAATAAACAAGAAAGGAGGGAAAAGATCTAGGGAATTATGAACATGTTAACCTAAAAAAAGATTCTCAGAAAAATATTGCATTAACATTATTAAGGTTAACCATCAATTTATAAACACCTAGTACATACAAAGCAGATAACAACATGTGCTGTGCAAAAAAAAATCAGGAGTAACCAAATTAAGTTCATTTGGTGATCCAGTGGAAGGTGGGGGAATAGAAGCTGTGAAAAATCTGGAATTAAGTAAACTTTGAACATTGTACAATAAAATAACCTTAAGAGCAAGTTAAAGAAACAAGGTCTGAAAAAGATAGGTACACATGTAATGGAAAAATATTCATTGAGACACTAGTTCAGAAGTCAGCTGGAGAGTGAGGATGCTTGGTGAGTCCTCAGGCAAACAGGTATGTGTTAATATTGGTACTTTATTTTGGCATTTTCACTGGCAACCTGCATAAAAGTGTTTGCTAGTCCTATAGAGCTACAGAGAACTGTGAACTGTTGGAAAGAATAGTCCTGGAAAGTATCTCATCAAATAAAAGCTGCCCAGAAAACACCAAGACTGAAATACATAAACACAAATGCAAAATTATTCAAAGAGAAATATGTAAATACAAAAATTAATAATAGAAAATATGTCTATCCAGGGAAAACTGCAGGAAGGTATCAGCATAGTGGACTCAGATCAAATGGGACAATACAATGCTTTTGAAAAGAGGATAAAGTTCATTCTCAGCTTTACCAGCAAGAATTTCCAGAGTAAAAAGACAACAGAAAATTACTGGTATTGAGCGAAGCACAAGATAAAACAGCTCTATTCAGCTGTGGACTTACTGTCAAAGAAATTAAAGGAAAACATGAAAAGAATGACAAGATATCTGCAGGAACAATGTGGGTTAAAAACCAGTATCTGTGATGAAACATTGAAGGACCTGAGTTGCAATATGTAAATAAGAAAACTGACAGCAGCTTCCAAAGATATAAGAGCCCATTATAAGGATGATTACAGTCAATAATTAAATCTACTGTAGGACTAGGCATAATCAGATTAGTTTCTAGGCAGCAGGTTGAGGTTAGATTTGAGGAGACAGCTAACTAGATATGTAGGGAAATAAACAGAATTCAGACTTGGAAAAACAAGCAAGATAGATCATGTCCTAAAAAGGATGCTTTTTCTGGATCCATTGTGAAGAGAGGAAATTCAAGTAAACCACATTAAACCTTGTCTAGAAAGGTTTACAAACATTTTCTATTCCTTCACAAGTATACTATTTAAATACCGAAGTAGCAGGTAAGGCACTCATCCTCAAACTCTTCTTCCCCTTCCACAGGGCTGTACAGAGAGAACTCATAGAAAATGCTTTGTTGCAGTGTTTAACTTGCAGCAGCTCTGAGCCTTTCACCCGAGCTGCTGTGGCAAGGTGTTTCCCAGGGCACTGGTTTTGCCTTGCTCTTATGTTGTTGCTCTCAGGTTGCTATTTTCACAGTCCTGCATCTGCAAAACCCAATATTCTTGTTGTGTCAGATTTCCCAGGGGA
>VWYI01042043.1:1337-24750 GCA_013399455.1 Anthoscopus minutus
ATGTTTTTGATGTGTTCACAGAGACACTCTTTTGATACAGGCAAAGCAGACAAGGACTCTGTTGAGAGATAACTTAGAGTGGTATAACTTAACCTGTAATTCCTATAGATATTCTTCCTTTCCTTCTTTGCCTCTATGGAAGAGAAATGTAATTTATCATTGGTGCAGGTTATGATGCCCAAAAAGCTTTTGTCTGTCTCTGACCAGCACAATAGAGCAAAATCAGCTTTTTAATTCCTGATATAGCTATTCCTGCAAAAGGAGGAATCAGGATTCTTGGGTTAATACATCTCTTAAATAACATTTTTTGCTTCTAGAAGCAAGAGTAACTACTGCCATGGCTATTCCAAGTAAAATCATGGAACAGCTTTCCCAGTTATTTGGGACTTCTGATCCCACGTGGATTTTTTTCCCTCTGGCTCCACTTGAATTACTCTGCTGAATAAACCTGGACTAGTTTTTCAGGCTTTGTTCATTCAGTTATAAAGCACATGATTTCTTGTGCTGAAGAAGTTTATTTTGTTCAGAAATATTCTTTTGGTACATCTAGGCTCTCCAACATCCCAAGCACATTCAGATAAGGCAGGGAGAATGCAGTGCGTATGATAAGGCTGGAAAGGGACATGGAGTTTAAATATAGAACAAGAAAGGCTATAGAAGAATGAGTGGGAGGAAATCAGAAGATGGGGTGTGTAGGCAATTTTGGTGCTTTAATCTAAAATTAGCATTATTAATAGATTAAGGGCCAGAAGGGACCACTGTGAAAATTTAGCTTTACCTCCAATGAACTTCTGAGAACTCTATTTCGTGTTGGAGTTGAGTCAAAACTGTTGTGATTGGTACACATGTTTGCAGAACATCAGGGTAAATCAAGCTTGATATGAAGATTCCCAAGGTATCTTTTCCAAGTTGGTGTAATTGCCTTTTACTGTATGATGAAAGTTGTTATTTCTCCATCTAATGGTGTTTTGAGAACACAGAAAGCAATTAGGATTCAGGGAAATGTGTGCAAATAATCAGTTTGTGTTGACTCACATTGTTGCTTGGGTTTATATTATTGCTTTTTGCATCCAATATCTGCTTCCTTGTTGGAAAGAAAAATTAAGTTTATGACAGAGTCTTGGAAACTCTGCTTTCAACATGGTCACAATATGTATAAGATGTGTAATATAAATTACTGTATATTTGGAATGTAAGATAACGTTGAATTTTTATTTCAGAATGAAACAGTATATATTAGTAAGGATTTATGTAGTGCATCTATAAAGGGTTTGAATACATTTCACATTAAAGGAATGACAGCAAAGAGGCTTTCATAGCATTATTAATTTTTGTTATTATTGTATTATTATTATTATTGAAAGCATGTCTATCGTCTGTGTGATAGAGAAAAATAATTACAAGTCTATACAGAGAAAGAAATAATTATGGCTCTTTGGCTCTGATTTTGTAAGGGATTTAAGCTCATGTTAGAGTAAAGCAGAGCAGTGATCTCTTAGAAAGAGTTATTCATATATTTAAGCAGAAGTTCTCTGCTGAAGTTTGGCCATGGATTCTGTTTTATGCAATAAAAACTGCACTCCGGTCTTCCTTTTTATTTCAGCCACAGAATTCCTGCTGAGCTGGGAGGACTGGATCACTGGATCACTGAAGGTTCTGTGCAGATTGCTCATGGCTACAAAAAACACTAAATACTTGCCTGGGTTGCGCTAATGCTGGTGCTGAGGGTGACTCAAGGTGTTGAGAAACATCCATTCCAACACTGCCCAGAGCTTCCAGCTATGAGGGGGAGCCATCACACACCACTGCCTCAAGAAAACCCTGGCAAAAACCTTCTATGGCCAACAACATTTCATTTAAAAGATTTTCCCAGAGAGCAGATTTTCTCAGATATTCTTAATTCAGGATTAAGATAAATGGGGGAAAACAAGGTCTGATACGAGGGTCTAAAAAAGACATTTCTGAAAACTTTCACAGTTAGTCAGGCAGATAAATTACAGCTGTCAGCAAAATGGCAGAGCAGCAATGGAGTGTTCATGGATTCAATTTTATGTTTTAAATAATGGGAAGAAAGTGTCAAACATTCCTGGAAATGGCATAATTTGTTCTGTGCTGTCTTGAAGTCATGACAGTGTTTGGAAGTGTTCAAAGCCAGGTTGGATGGAGATTTGAGAAACCTGGTGTGGTGGAAGGTGTCCCCAGTAGGGAGGCTGGAATGAGATGGACTTTGAGTTCCCTTCTAAACCACACCATCATAAGATTCTATGATTGTCTGTGAAGAAAATCAAAGTACACACATTTGATCTAGAATGCTGTTCTACTTCATCATGTTATGTGTTTCAAACCCTGATGCTTTACGGACTTCTGAAATATATGTTTTAATTTATTAAATTAAAGGATTCTTTTTTCTAGTTTTTGTTAAATTTATTTGGATTTCTGAAACTTTTTTTTTATTTTTTAATAAAAAATTGAGGCATCTCTTTTTCTATTTTTTGTCAGCTTTTATTATTTTGTAAAAATGTTTCTTTTTCAAGAAAAAATAAATCAGAGCAATTAAGGAAGCATCTGCTAAATACACTGAAATAAAACCCACTTTTAACTGTGTTTGTTTAAAAATATACATTTTCAAGGCAGTTCTGTTACCTAAATTGAACAGTCAGTTATCTGGCTGTTTTTGTTGTCTCTGGCACTGACTTGTTCAGAGCCTCCAGCATCCACACACTCCATGCACACCCAACAAGAAACTGTCCTTGCTTCCAAAAGTTTGTAAAATAAAAGAGCAGTGACAGAGCAAGGTCTTAGCAAGAAACTGAAAGGACCAAAGGATTGATATATGGTGCTCTGACCTGCATTCAAGAGCCATGAATGAGCTTAACATCAAATATTTTCTTGAGCTAAAGATCAAATATTTTCTTGCTTGGCACTGGAACAAAGGACCATGGAGTTGGAACCACGGAGGTGTAAGCCAAGGGGGATGATGAAGAGGGAGAGGAGCTTCCTGGAAGTGTCTTTAAAATATCTGTGCTAAAGATAAATAATAAACTGACAAAACACTGACAGTGTCTTCCTCACTGTCTTCCTCACTGCACCCCTAGAACTCTCATTTATTATGAAGTCTCTCCTTCAGCTTGAATGTGGACCTAAGAGTATGTGGGCATGGAATGCATTCCTCAGCCCACCATCACACTACAGGTTGCATCTTTTTATTCCTGATGCTTTTTTTGTCCTGCTCTGTCTGCAGCTGGCATTGTCTGGAGCCTTGATCCATTTTTTGCCAATGGTTCCCAAGTTTATCTCTAGAAAAAAAAGGCATAGCAGAATTAATTCCTTTATTCTGTTGCAAGGAAGTGGAATGGAGAGAAAGCAACTACACTGTCCAACCAAAACAGAGTCATGGGATCATTTAGGCTGGAAAAGACCTTCAAATTCATCAAGTCCATCAAGTCCAAATACCACCATGCTCACTAAATCTGAATCATACAACAGAGTGCCATGTCTATCCATTTTTCTAACACTTCTGAGAATGTTGACTCCAACACTTCTCTGTTTCAATGCTTAACCACCATTTCAGGGAAGAAATTGCATTATATATGTGTATGTATATAATATATGTAGGGAGAGTCAATATTCTGTTCTCTGAAGTGGTGCCACTACCATTACTTTTACAAGTTAAGAACCATTTAAGCACTACAGCAATATACATACCCCCACTTTGACAGTGCTGCATATATCAAATGCATGTCTGATGTCAACCTAGAGCAGTAAGATCAACATCATCCCTTGTTTGCTGTAGGAGTGATTTTGTTCTCCTCACACAACTGGCAGTGGACAGCACTTCTGAGACCAGAAATATGTGATTACAATTGTATTAGTTGTTTCATTTGCATTAAACACAATTCTTCAGTAGGAGTTGTGAGGAAGTTTCACATCTGTTCTGTGGACCTAAGATAGGATAAAGTCAAAACTACTCTGTAGGGGCTCCTCTTTGTCTTGTACTACTATGAAATATGTATCTATATATTTGTTCACATACATATGGGAAGTGCTATTTCCTTCCTGGGAACAGACCACACCAAGTCTCTTCCAGCATGGACCACTGGAAAGTTCTGTAAGGTAGGAATAGTGTAAGCCATTATAGATCCCCCTCAACTGGTATATCTTTAGTTCACCTAACTGAAATGAGAATAAAAACAATTTCCATACACATAGATTCAGGGTTTTGTTGTTGTTTTGTTGGGTTTTTTCACACAGAAAGATATTGCTTTATTTGTTATTTCATGTATATGAAATGGTGATGCTGAAATGCATTCTCTTTCAGGACAAGAGGGTTTAGAGAAGGTGATGAGGGTGTTTTGGTATCAAATGACATGAGCGTTTTGCTGAGATATTTGTAAATCTGGGCTGTTTAACAGCAAAGATTTTAATATGATTTTTGAGTCATATGCCCTCATTAGTGTTGCTAATTAAAAAGTGATACTCATGTGAGATGTGTGAACAACAAAATAAACCCAAATATAGTGTATTTTATAAAAGGAATGTTTGGCAAACAAAAATAACAAATAGGGCCAGACCCTATTTAATCTCAGTCTTGTCTGATTGTCAACACATTGTCTGCTGTAAACAGTATTTGTGGAGAATTTTGAACTGTTTGCAGATCATCTACCCTGGTTTTGAAGATGCTGCTGGTTATGTGAAAGTATTTGCTGTGTAGCTTGAATTAGCTAATTTATTTTCATTGCCCATTGTCAATCTTCCAATAATTGCTTGTAGCTATTCACTGTCGCAGTATGTCATTAATAATGGAAATCTGCTGCCACTTCATCTAATGTTATGTGAAAGCACTCTAACAATATGAAAAAGACTAAAATTAGGCTGCAAAAATTGGTAGGATTCTAGAGAAGTTACATTTCTTATGGAGAAACTGTTCTCTTGGTTTATCGATTTTAAAAAATCCTTTCTGTAACTTGGATATAATTTTGTATTAAATTCTATGTGATTCTTGAAAATGTACAAAATAATTGTTAGTATTTATTAAAGGCAGAATTATCCTTAAGTTAAAGCTTTCGTGAGAGATTTCAATACTTTTATATGTTAACCATAGATAATGAAATTCAAACAGAAAAAATAACAGAGGAACAGCAGATGGAACAAAGCTTTCCAAACCAGTCTGTGAATGAGACATTGGTATGAAATGGGGGTTTCAAATAACATTTTGGGTTAGGTTTTGCTCATGGCTCTAAAATGTGGAATTCAGGCTGTGACTGACAGTTCTGGTGTTTGAAAGGTGCAGCAAGAGATTTGGAAATTAGCAGAGGTAGAGAAGATACAGAGAATTCAGTTAGATCAAGGAAAGGACAGGAAAGAGGTACAAAGTTATAGAAGTCTTGCGGAACAGGTGGGAAATGGGCTCTTAGCAGAAGAAATAAAGAGGAAAATAAACACAGAAGGGAAAGCCTCAGACTTATCACCCAGCTGATAATAACCATCTTCATTTATTTATATTTTCTTTATTTCACCTTTACAAGGCCTTCACAAAAATTTTACTTTTTTTTAATGTGATTTCTTTCCTCTTGATCATGACTTGGCTGCACTGTATTTTTTCTCATCATAACTGATGCCATTACCAAAGAAATGTGAGTTTTACTTCGTGATCATCAGTCTTTCCAAATCTGACTTGAAAAAATATCTCTCTCCCTTTCTGTATCTTCCCTATCTTCTACACAAGTTATTTTTATATTTCTCTTAGAAGTTATTGTCTAGAAAAGTTTCATGTTCAATTCATTGTCTCTAATTCTATTGCCAAGGTCTGCAATGGGGTTAGGTAGTTCTTGTTCTCAGCCCTTCACCCACTCAGAGTGATTCAGATTTCACCTACTTAGTTTATTATTTTCCCTTCTACTTCAGAATATCCTCACAAAAATATCCACATACCAGGCCTAGTGTTCATAATTCTTTAACTTTCCAGCCTTTACTGAGTTTTAAAGGCCAATTGGCACTGACACAGGGTGCCCAGAGAAGCTGTGGCTGCTCCCATATCCCTGGAAGTGTCCAAGGCCAGGTTGGATGGGGCTTGGAGCAACCTGGGACAGTGGAAGCTGTCCCTGCTCGTGGCAGGGAGGTGGAGCAAAATTATTTTTAAGATCCCTTTCAAGACAAACCATTCTGTGATTCTATCATTCAGTTATGAATAAATGCCAGAATTTCAAGAATAAAATGGAAGAAAATGGAGTAACACTTTAACAATTGCAATCTTGGCAAAGGAATTCTGAAAGCAAAACCAGTTTTCAACAGATAAAACATGCAGTGTCACATCCCAAAGACCATGAATGACTTTCCTGAGTACTGAAATTGGAGCCTTCTTCCAGATGGCTGCTGCATGTGGTTTTGTCCTAAGCACTGGTTTTCAGGAAAATGGGACACATTCACAGGTCACTGAACACATCAGAAACGTGTCTGGCTCAGGATGTTTTGAAGATACAGATGATTTAGAGGCTGGGAAGGAAGTTGAAGAAAATATAATATGTTTCCCTGGTTTTATGGGTCTTCCCTGGGCATCTGCTTTTCACCAGCTATGGGAGACAATGTGTTAGAGGGATGGTGAGGATCAGTCAGGTCTCTCTGATGCTCTCATGATCTCAGTGGAACTCAGAATAATCTTACTGTGAGTTAGAGAAGCATGTCTTGTACTTTTGAACTGTGGAAGGATGGAATAGCACTTGGGGGTTACTTTACTGACTTCTCTGGTGAAGACATCTGCATTCCATGAAGGAAACAGACACATTCAGGCTTGATTCATTTGACCTACTTGAGCCTTCTGATTTTGGTGACATGAGTCAGAGCCTCAAGATACCCATTCCTCCCCATTGACCACAAAAGGCATCCAAGGTGTGTAGAAGCTCAGAGATAGAGTTTTACATTTCAGACATCATATTGCATTAGATCAATTCTATCTGGAATTCATTTTCAATAATTTTGAAGCATTTCAGTCATATTTTCACTCACAAATATAAATAACTGCAAAACCAGTAAGCCAGTGATTCCTAGTCCCTGCCCCAAAAATCCATTATTTAACCCACAGATGAGACATTCTACAAAATGAGGCAAGATTGGCATTAACAGTCATGCAGACAGCAGGTCCAAATGCATGTCATTTTTACAGTGTAAAGATTTCATTCCACAATGGCCAGCAGCAAGTAGAGACAATATTAGACTAATATGTTCTACATTGGCCTAGTTCAAAGAGTTACAAGGGTCATAACTCCAGACACTATCAAAAAAAGTATAATATGATTTATGTGCTTCATGGTGTTGTCCCATACCACTCAGCTTTGGAGATTGAATGAGATACATCAGGACCAGCATGAACCATTAGGCTCAGATCATAAGGAAAGAGAAATTTTGTAGAGATGGACCAAGCATCTTCAAATTCATGTATCCCCATAACTGGACCTAAAAAATGTTCCCAAAGCAGTCTCCTCATTAAGAATTCAAGATAGAACAAGATGCTTCCTTAGATAGTACCCCCTTTGAATACATCTTTCAGCAATTCATGGCCAATAAAATTCTTGGGTCTTGCTGTCCACAAATTAAGAAATTATTGGTTTCTCCTCTGTGAAATTTCCTTCCCTCTCATTGAAGCCATATAAATTGTTAACACCTAATTATCATCAGGTACTTAGTAGAGGATTTAATTCTCCAGCTGGAGAGAGAAGTTCTGGTTTGTCTACAACATGGGAGCAGAAATGTAGGTGTCATTCCCATGTGGACTCATGGCATGTTTACATGAATGCCTGGTGGGTTGGGGGTTTGAGTGCTATGTGGAGTGAGACTCACAGTTTGCTGATGTCTTTCCATTAATGGCTTGCCTTGAGCTCCCAATTCATCAAGATCTTCCACCTCAAAACTGTGGTCTCAAAAAGAAAATTGCTGCATGCACATGTTTAGTGTCAAGGAGGGGTAATTTCTGCTGCTTTGTATGTTTCAGGGAGAATTTCTCCATGGAATGGGTTGTCAAGCCTCAGGATGGATTTCCCAGGGAGGTAGTGGAGTCACCATCCCTACAGATATCCAAGAAAGGACTGGACATGGCACTTGGTGCCATGACCTCATTGACAGGGTGGTGACTGGTCACAGGTTGGATTCAATGACCTTGGAGGTCTTTTCCTTTCTCATCCTATCCCATCTCTTGTTTTTTTATATTCAGTTTCTCTTGCAGACAGAATCTTTTCACATATTTGCTGGCTGGTAGTAACTGGAAATCTTCACAACCCCACCCAAACTCACATGGGAATCTGAATGGCTGTAAAGACAATATTTCAACTAGATGTAACTTTTAAACCTTGAGTATATAAAGTGGAGTGTTCAAATGTTTTGGTCATCTTAATGAATGACATTTTCAAAAAGTGTCTCTGCTATAGGAGGCTAGGATAGGATAGGATAGGATAGGATAGGATAGGATAGGATAGGATAGGTTAGGATAGGATAGGATAGGATAGACCGGAATTGAGTGGGTTGGAATGGAATGGAATAGGATAGGATAGGATAGAATAGAATAGAATAGAATAGAATAGAATAGAATAGAATAGAATAGGAGCATTTGGACAATGCCATAATGTATCTGGTGGAATTGTTGGCAGTGTCCCATGCTGGTCCAGGAGTAGAACTTGATGATCCTGGTGGGTCCCTTCCAACTCTGAATTTTCTGTGATTTCTGTGATTCCATGCCATATGGGTGAAAAAAAATCATAAATAGTTTGAATTTAGACAGACCTGATTTATACAAGCTGTAAAAGTCACATCTTAGACTCAAAAATAAAATCTGAATTTTTGTTACAGGGAGATAAGGAGGCACAAAGACATGAGGAAAAGAAGGAAACAGTGTTACTTCAGCATGAATATTTTTTCAAAACAAGGCTGACATTCTTAACAGTGGGATTCATGAGGAGCATTGACAATGGTTTAGGTTTTTCACCTTAGACCTGTGATAAAAAATGAATCAGTTTCACACCAAAGGCAGACTGACCCATCTGTCATATAATCATCCAGGGTGAAATTGGGGGAGCCAAGGTAACTAATCCTGATGTTGGCTGCTACTTTTGGCTACAGAAACTGGAATTTTTTGGCAATGCCAGTCAGAGATGCATGTGTGGATCACTGGCACTTTTGAAAATTGATCACATTCTTATGCATTGGAATGGTTTTACAAAAACACCTGGGCTTCAGCTGAGATGTTTGTCATTAGGAGAACAATTTGGGTATACATTTCCGTCAGTCCTGCATGTTTTTCTATGGAATAGTGTCAGAGAATTTGCTCTTTTCCTCTTAAAACTCTGAGTATTGATCATCATTTTCTAATCTCTGGGTATGTTCCTATAAAAATGAAAGTATTGTATTTTTATTTTATTTGGATTTCAAATTATTCTTTCTTTGTGGATACACTGAAGATTCCCACGGTCTATTCTCTGACTTTGAGACAACTGGGGACAGTCTGGCCCACAGTGACTACGCTTAAACTACCTGTTGAGAATGATCTCTGGCCCATGTTGACTTTTGACCATGCCTAGGAATTACTTTGGAGACCGCTAGATGGATCAGGCCAAAATGATTCATTAATAATTAAAAAGCACAGATGACAAAGTTCCAGTGTTTAGAAGCAAATCCTGGCTTTGTCTAATATGTTGGAATAGGTGCCAAATAAAGCCCAGCTAGGCCAAATAGAACAGTTGCAAGGGCAAGAGGAGAAAAAAAAAGGAAAAAAACAAATACTTGTCTTTGTTCTTGTATATACAGAAACTAAACACAGAGAAACTAAACACACAGGCTTCTCACACTCAGGATATTTCCTCAGTGACAGCCTCCTAGCTTGAAGACCTGTAGGAATTAAGATGAAAAAGGTCATACATCACTACACTGAAATTTCCTTGCTACCTTGAGAAGCCAAACACAGACAGTGCTCTGTGAATTCCTAATCCAGAGCTGAACACCATTCATAAGGAAACTTGGCACAATGACAGTTGCTATCAACAAAATTGCAGCTGGGAGCCCATCACTTTATTCCCAGGCACTCTTTTTAGGTAGAAGGAAAGCTAAAAGTAACTGCAATCCATCTTGAGAAAGAGCACAGAAAATAATACAGGAACATAACTGTCCTTTGGTTTTCCTATACATAACAATAAATAGATTTGGATTGTTTGTGCAATAGCTGTGGTCCTCGATAATATTATTTAAAAAATACATTCTGTTGTAATATGAGTCTTTTCCATCCTTGGATCACAAATCACTGGTTCCAAAAATATTATTATTATTTACATAGAGGCCTTGGCAAGGTAAAAATTCACTGTGAGAACATCTGTGCAGACATAAATTATAGCCCTTCCAATCAAAGGATTTGTACTCAAATGTCTCATAAGAGATTATTTTTTCCTTGCTCTATAGAATGCTTTGCTCTTGTCTCACTATGGTTTTATACCTTCAGACAAGAACTTCAGGTACCTTCCATGGCTCTAGAGTTCAGTGTAGGAGAAGGAGAGGGAGATATGGAAAGAAGCTTTATCTGCTCGGGCTTGCTTTATCAGTCATGTGAGGAGGGTGTCAGATGAATTTAGGTACCCCAGTGATGTGCATCCTGTGCAACACAAGCTTCCAGCCTTCCTCTGCTCTTAGTGGAAAGAGCTTATCACCTCCAGAGTGTGAACCATCCCATCTTTTCCAGATTCTTCTCTTCGGAAGGGCCAAATCATGTGCTGGAGCTGTTCAGCTCTCTCTATTGGATCTCTCCACAGTTATACAGTTAATCCAATTTCCTTAGTTTAGATCTAAAAGGCCATTGCAAAACACAAAGTGGCTTTTGAGCTGCCTTACAGGGTGTGAGACATCTGTCTGGGGCTAGCAGGTGTAACACAAATTAAATGGACCTTCACTTTTCTGTACTGGCAGCTGAAACTTAAGCAGGTAAAGATCTATTGTGGATTCAGTGCAACTAGAGGAGGATAAAATTATGCCCATTCCTACAGTTACATATAATAAATTTCACCCTTGGTTTCTAAGGTCTGTGTTTTGATAGAGGCTGCAGGAAGCTTGCACCAGCACGAACCACCCCACTGTTTTCAGTACCCTGTTTACTAAAGCCCACACAGCAAATAAATTCAACATATATGGAGGGTTGTCTCCAAATAACACTTCATCATTCTGCATGCTAATTCCTCCTCTGACAAGTGAGAATAATTGCTTTTCTCATCATTTTTGATTGTGAAGTCTTTGGGGTAGTGAAGATTTCTTTTTTATTTTGTATGTCTCTGCACAGCCGACACCTGATTTCACCTGGGACCTTGCAGCACTGCTGAGCAACATGCATTTAAAATAAAAAATGTCATGGATTGCTTAAACTTTGCAAGACCCTGCGGATTCCATAATGTACTGAATCTTCCCAGCCCAAAATTTTCAAAGGTGTTAAAAATAGGAGTGTCTGGGAGACAGGGCTATTTTATTTATTTATTTATTTATTAGATTTTCCCCATAGAGCTTCAGACAGTGGGATTTTGCAGCCTCAATAAACATGAGGTTATCCTCCTTGCCATGCCACTGTGGTTGATACGGACTGCCAGGCAATCATTGCATTAGGAATAACAATAATAATTTTTTTTAAAAAATATATCTTAAAGAAATAACCTGAGAAAGTCATGATACTGTGGAAGGAAAAGTATGATCCATCACCTGAGCCATGCCATTTCAGAAGCCTCATGCATTAAACATAATGGAAGGGAGTAGTACAGCTCCAGTTCAATATGTGACTTGTGAGCTATCACAGGGCTTCTGACTCAGTATTACTAAGAAATGTTCCCTGACTGTCACTGCAAAGGTATGCGAGGGAAATTCTCTAAGGACCAATTAATGGGAATGGAAGAAAATTCTGGTAGATTGGTTGCCAGTGGGAGGAAAGTGAGTGGAGAATGGTGAAGAATAATGTATGTTTGCAATTTACTTATTAGCCCCACAAAAAAAAAAAAGAGCATCACATGCCAAATGAAATAACGAAAGATCTTAGCAGCATTTGTAAATACCATTTTAATTATTTAAACTGGATGTGAATAGGAAGCCACTGCTTTTTTTTTTTTAAAGGACACCGTTTTTAATCAACTCAACAACCCTTTTTTATGTCACAAACCCACAGTGTTCTGCCACAGAGGAAACTCACTGCTTCAGTTTCCTAAAGCTTGTATCCTTTAATCACAGCTGAAATAATTGCATCTTAATTCTGGCAAGCTCGTGTAGAGATTTTTTATTTTCCTGTTCCCTTTCTGTTCATTTGTTTGTTTTTTCCACTTGTGTATCCATTGCTTTTATCTAAGGATCTCCAACTACAATACAAAGGCTCATTAATTAAGCCTCACAGTACCCTGTGCAGAGCAGGGCTCTGAGGGTAAAATTCACCCAGTACTGCATTTCTGTAGTTCAGTTTGAAGGCAAAGTGTCTTGTGATTAGTTATTGCACAAATTTGTTTGGTGCTGCAGATTTTATTTCCTGTTTTCATTGATATGGTTGGTGTTGCACCTCTTGAAAGCTCATAACCAGGTTACTCTGAAGCTTTGTCATGGAACAAGAGTCTCTATATCTGAGAATCTCTATTTCCAGGAATTAATCTAGCTTAATTCTGATTGAGGAAGGTAAACTATTGCAAAAACAAAAACCCAATCCTTTTTGAGAATGGCAACCCAAAGCCAAATTCTTTGTCCTGCTACACGTGTGCAAACCATTTTGTTCCCATTAGAGCTTAGGTCCTGACACTGTCAAGTACATAACCATGATATTAACTTTGATAATCTCATTTTTCAAGTTCAGAAGGATTCTAATTCTCATTTTATCTGGTGAATAGGACTGAAGATTAGGGACTTCGATTTCTGCTAAAATGTGGCCAATAGTTTAACAGAGTAATTAACCATGAGGATTTATTTTGAATTTCGGTATGTCACTGTGGCCTGTTTAGAAATATTGTCATTAGGATTGGGTTTGCTCCTGGTCACAATCATAGGCAAAGTAGAAAGTGAGATGGGTTTGGCATCTACTCCCTTAGGAATCTGTTTGCTCTGCTTATGCCTGCAGCCTGCCATGACAGTGGTAAGGAAAAGGAACAGATCTGCTGCAGTTTCCTGTGACCCAGGAGATTGTTCTGGGTTTTTTGTAACATAAACTTCCTTTGAGTTAACATAAAATATATGAAACTGGTGAATTTCCAAAGTACCGGATGAAGATAAACTCACTTACAAATTGCCTTTAGTCTTCAGAGAACAGCATCTTGTACTACTTGGAATATCATGTAAAAAGTTATATAAAATCAGTCTTCCCCATTTAGCTGGCCAAGAGTGTAGTGTGAGATTATATGTACATATATATGTGTGCATTAGTTTTTTCCACTTTGGAATTGCAGTTAAAAAAAAAAATCACAATTACAAGACAGGACTCATCAGGGAAAATAGGTGTCCCTCAGATGTTACCAAAGAGTGTGAATTCTGCTCATACTCTCAGAAATTTTTCCTTACAAAGAATCTCTTATGACAAAAAAACATGTTTAGCAGTGAATTAAACATAGAAATAAACGTTTAATTTCTGATCTAGGTAGCTGCTAATCTTCAAAATAATCTAGAATGAGGGGGTTTATCATTTTATCTTTTTGAGAAAGTAGTAATCATAAGAATTGGTGTTATTCAGTTACGTATTTATATTCCTATTTATATTCCTGTAAATACATTTATTTGGATGTTTATTCTATGATCACAGCTTCCAAAGAAGAAAAAGTTTGGTTTTCACAACCTTGTTGTAAAACTGAAACAATCTGCATTATTCTTAAATAATAATTCCAACAAAAGGATAAAAATGAGAAAGAGCTCTCATCTGCTAAGAGATGTCTAAACCTGGAGACCACCCTAGTATGACTGACACCTAAACACAATATTTTAGGTCTTTTCCACTTTCTCTATCCTAAATTAAAAAATATTTTACAATCAAGTTTTGATATTTTTCCCTCTGATTTCAAGAGGTGAAGATTTTCAATTTAGTGGAATAGACAGAAAAAAGAGACCAGAATTAAGAAGTGGTTGCACCACATGCTACAGATGTGGTAAAAGCTATTTCAAGCTAAATTCTCTCAGTTTTGCAATCCTGGGACAAGTCTCCAAGGATATAGGCAAGAACAATGGGCCTGTGTCCTAACTCGATCTCCATGAGCTGGACTAAACTGTGACAATTCTGTACGAGGTCTGGCGACCATCAAAGCACCCGGGGTTGTAAAATTATGTAGTGACACTAAGGATGGAAATGTCCATTCCAAAGATAAAGTTGAACCCTGGTTTCCTAAATCCATTGCTGCACTTTCATGGAGTGCGATGGCTGTTCAGCTGTGTTTGTTCTGCAAACCCAGAGCAAGGCAGAAGAGAGCCTGGGCTGCTATAAAACTAAAAAGCCATCCCTGAGTGCTTTAATGGACAGAGTAATATCACAAATGAAAGAAACAATCAGTTCAGGAAACTCTTTCTAAAGGTCTTTAGATGCTTTATAAAAAAGCGTATTTACCAACAAGGCAATTTCCCCACATCAATGAATCAAAGCCAAAAACTCGAGGAGAATTTCTCTTGAAATAGAATATTAAATCAGCCATTGAAATGGTGCCATAATCCATTTGTTTGGTGAATGAAAAGCAGTTGGCAGTCATCTGCAACAAGGAGGAACATGAAGCATCAGCAAGCAGTGAAAAGAACAATTAGGAGCAGACGAAGTGGGGGAAAGTTTTGTATTTGCAGCTTCCAAAATATAACATTTCCAACTTAGGATGAGATTCACTCTCTCTAAACAGAGCTGTGTGAAAGTTGGATGCTTTGTTTCATCTAGGAAAGCACATGGGATGTCTCTAAAGTTATTGCTGAGGCAGGAATCATCAGGGGCCAACTCATCCAAGCCTAAACAGATGCTCAAAGTGTATGAGAAGTAGAAAAGAGCCATTCATGGTGCAAAAAATGGTGCGAAGCTCAGTGATTGCATGGAACAAGCCAGGTGGAGGCATTTCCAGTTCCTTTAACCATTAAAAATACCTTCTAGTAAATTTCTGAAAAGAATTCAGTCAAGGAAACATAGCCAAGAGTGGCCCTGATGGTGTCCAAGACTTCTGTCTGTCATTTACAGCTAAACACAGTTGACAGATAATAAACCAAAAAACATTCTGCTTTTTGGCACAAAAGTTGTCAAGCATCACTAAAGATCAAGCCTGTGGTAATCTGACCAAACAAATCATTTCCTTTGGGGAATTTGCTTGAGGGCTGAGGATCTGAAGAAATGCTGAAGGGATATGAATTGCATATCAATATTCATTGAAACAGATGAGCAGTGTAAGTTTTTCTTGGGGCAACTAAAAGTTACAGATGAGCTGCCCATGGGCTTGAGATGAACCATCAGATATCTAAACCCTCTGATGAGTTATTTTCACTAAAATACCAGCTCCTCCAACATGATAGAGAAATTGGAGAGACAAAAAACAGGGGACCATAAATTAAACATTTTCCTTATTATGTGTGGCCACTTTTCTCTCAGAAACCTCAATATCACAGAATCATAGAATTTTTTGGGTTGGAATTTCTTCCTAAACAGTGGGATGTGTCCCCAACATTGGAAGTAAGATATTTTTCTGAGATTTTTAGAACATTTTACACACTTACATGCATACTCATGCACAAAAAGGAAAACCCTATAAAACAATGTTTTCCCACATTTCAAAAGATGTCCTCCACCTATATCTTCACTTGAATTTGGAGCTTCAGCTATGCAATGGAGAAGATCCTAGGTCAGATGTTTGTGTCCAATCCAAGAGAGCAGAAAAAGGGGTTGGGGGGGAGGTAGGGTAGGTTTTTTTTTAAGTAACAAGTGTATGAGAGAAAAAAGAACAGTGCCCATGTCTGGTTTAAATTAACTTCAAAGGATTAAATCCAGCTGACTGCTTCACTTCTTCTTGGCTGAAATCCAGATGTCAGGTTCATGGGTTGTCTGTGCCTGGAGACATCCTACACCCTGCTCTCCTGTCAGACCCCAGCCACACAGGACACCTGATCTGACCTATGGATGCTCCTGTTTCACAGTCTCTGCTTCTCTGCAAGAACTTGTCCTTTCTTATTCCTTCAGCTACTGGGGAAGGGAAACTCTTTACTTTATTATAGACACAGCATGACTTAGAGGTGTACCCAGAGCTCATGGGCATCTGCAGAATGGTTCTGAGTTGGTGAGACAGGGCTACCAGAACCTGATAACATAAAAAAAGCTCATTCAATAAAGAGCAAGCAATGCAATGAGACTGATGCTTTCCAAAAACAAGATCTGAGAGTGTTTTGGAAGACAAAGAGGTAAAAGATGAGATAAGACAGGGAAAAGTAGTTTTGGATGTGACATAAGTGATAGTAACAAAACAGGTCAGCCAGGGCATCACTGAAATAAATCCCTGCTGCCTTTGACAGGTTTGTGAAAGGAAGGAAAGGTTGCTCAACTCCAAGTTGCCCATGTGAAGGAACTCACACTGAATATTGTTGAATTCCTGGCTGAAGTATGAGTGGCTAGATGGGAAAAGATGATGATGTTGTGCATATGCCATAGCAGAGAGGTGAGAGAGTGCTTAGAATTTATCATGAATATTTTGAAATCACAGCCATCCTATTCATGGTGCTTTTCACCTGTAAGTTGATGGAGGACATGAAACCAGAGGACACAGGTTTCATGTCAGACAGACATTTTAGGAAAAGGCATCTCTAATATAATGAACTCAAATATAGGTTTTGCTGAGGGTGGTTTTTGTTGGCATTTTAGTTGGTTGGTTGGTTTCTTTCCAGAAAACACACAACAAAAATATCAAGAAGATGAAGTCCTGAGAAGAAATGCAAGAAGTCATTTACAAAACTGAGGAGTTTTACACAAATAAACCTGATAGTTAATGTATTCAAGCTGATAATAAATCTTGCAAATATTCAGGCAGATGGAAGGGAATGGTAGACAGCATGAAGTGGAGAAAGAAATTTAAATACCCAGGCATGTACTAGGCAGTCAAATGCCAGAAATGTGTTGACCATCAGTGTACATTGAGAGGAATTTCAGACGTGTTGTGATGCATTAACCTGGAGCAAGGTTATTTAAAGGCAGGTATGAGCTCTTTTTTTCAAAGGTAATAGTATCTCACAATCTTTTGAACCTAAAACTTTCAAGGGGATTTTGACCTCTGTATCTTTTAGATCTCTCCAAAACTTTAAGCTTTTTCCTCTTCATATAATGGAGAGATTGTTATACAGTATTAATCATTTAATTAGACCTGCTTTGCTTTAATTTTATGAATCTTTATTAATGAATATGACTTGAGGCTTAGTGGGGCTTGAAACTCAGAATCCACTGACCACCCTACTCTTAAGGTAAAGGAAACAATATGAGGCAAGGTAGCTCTTAAGACTATAAATGTGATCATCTTTTAATAGCAAATGAAATAATTTTTGGGATTCAACCTGCCCAATTTCAGCTCCTAAATAAAGGAACTGATATAACTTTCTCATTGAACTCTCTGCCATCAATGAAAATATTCAGAAAGTCCAAAAGGTAATTCAGCAGGATTTAAAACTGATGCACACGTGAACAGTCAAAAGGCTTCAGTCCATTTCCATTGATAGGATCCTAGATAACAATTTAAAGATATTTAATATGGGATTCCATTATTTTAACTGGCTTTTGTGTTGTGATATTGAGTCATAATAATCATATTAGTAAAGCTATCCATGTTATCTGATTGACAACCAACTCCTCTCTTTTTTGTGTAGCTACCATATCAACCTTGGCCCGCAAGAGGAATCAGATAATTTGATGGACAAAAAAAAACAATTTAGAGATGTATCTAGATATTAATTTGGCTGTTCTCAGAATGTCAGTTGTCAACAACATATGATAAATATTATTACCATTTCCTCTATAATCCACAATAACAGTGCTGGTCAGAGAGAGATTTGTTCTGCATCATCATCCCACAAGCATATCCAAAGTTTCCCAAAAGTTTATTCAATAAAAACATTGAACTGAACCATCTTTATCTTTCTAAACGATAACCACCTTCTTCCACTCTACCCCCAGCCAAAACTCTGGTTTCAGAACATGTCTTTGTGCCTCCAAGAAATGTTCAGGGTGAATCCCAGTCAGAATGGTGATGAGTGCAGTGTTAAACACCAGCTCAGATCCTCAGCTGGAGTAAATTGGTGTAATTTCATTAAAGTTAGTGGTGCTTTGCTGCCAGAGACGGATTCAAAGCCTTTGGGAATCTTTTCATTGACTTCCCTGGGATCTGGCACAGCTGAAGATCTGATCCTTCAGGAGAGAATTGACAAGATAAACAAGGTTGGCAGTTGTGGGAAATGTGGGAGGGTTCTCTTGCTATGGGAGTTGTGGGCAAATATACGTCAGAAGAATTAGTCCCAGTTCAAAAGGTGAGAAAAGAATATAAAAAATTATGAAGGTGTGAATTTTAATGGCAGCAAATGAATTTTCCTGTCAAAAACAAATGAAAGCAAAATTCTTAGGTAGGAAAATATAAGCTTTGTCTACTTCTCATTTTATATGTACACATTCATTTTGCAAACCTCTGTAAATTCTATTGAAACAAAAATGTGTTTACAATGTTACATATTCCATAAAACATGTTTGCTACTCAGCAATCTGCTTGCTCCTCTTAAAATGTATTTTTGTGACAAACAATCATTAAACCTCACAACTGCCTTGTGCAGATAAATGAAACTAGCGCAGATATTACCATTTGGTTGACACATTTGTTTTGACATAGTAAAAAAAGCGTTGAGGTTTTTTTTTTTATAAAAGTCTTCCTTTTTTTCCTCAGAAACAATAATATGTTCCTGCAAATGCTGCAGGAGATCAAAAGCTGTTCAGATCATATTTACAGTACTAAAAGCACAATGAATGCCCCTGTAAATGACATGTAAATTACCGAACGATGATTCAACTTCAGTCAGCTTTGCAGATGAATTGAAGGACCTTAATTCCACTTTAGCTTAGAAATCTGATTATTCTACTGCTTGTAAGAAATCAGCTCTAATCCTCTTTTAAATGTCATTCAACAGGTTTTTTTCTGCAAAAAAGATGTAAATGAATTTTCCTTTACAATACCTTTTCAAATTAATTTTCCTTCCACAGGAAGGAATAGAAATAATTTAAAACTGAGATATCAAACTAATAACTCTCCTATTCTACATCTGTTCAAGAATAATTGTCTGGATGCACATCTCAGCTTTGTGATAGCACCACTCCACTGACCTGCTTTTCATTCCTACTGATGGAACTGAGACCAGAATTTGACTCCACAATAATGTTTGCACTTGAATATACATTTAGGAAAACAAGTGAATTCTCTTAGCTCACTGTTAAGTCCCTAAATAAGTCATGTCCACATAAAATTGAACACTTTAACATCCTTTCATTATCACTTTGTTTTATTCCATCAGTTTCTTGCATTCATGAAGTCCTTCTATGCTACATCAAGATGTTTCTAAATTAAGGACTGTCTTTTTGGCACTTAGCAGTACAGTAGGTCCTAGTTCCTGATTAAAGATATCCTTATCACTAGAAAATGATAATGTTATTTTCTGTTCATGAAGAAAACTAAGTGCTAAAAATCACAGACTGGCTGAGCCACATGTCCAGTGGGTGTAAAATCAACACATGTCCTTTGAGAGTTGTTCTGATTTACACCAATGGTATATCTGGCACCCCAGGTTAAAGCACTGTTATTTAAGAGAAATGTCCTAGATGATCCATTTATGGAAAAAATTGCAACTCCACAGACCATGTGGCATTTAAATACTTGTTCCTCCCATTTCTCCTCAGAGCATTTGCTCTCCTGGTGGCTGTGAGAAATAAAACTGAGTTCTTGTTCCTTCAGCTGTTCTGTCAGCTGTGTCACCTCCCTAAAGGAACGCCCCCTCACTCCTTTGAGGTATTTCCCTGGTGTTTCCCAGTTGGCTCCTGTTACCTGGCTCAGATCTGTAAGATTTTTGTGCTGCAGTGTGGCCAGCACATCCCAGAGCAACAAGGTGAGGACCCTCTCTAGCACCTCATCCTTCTCACCCTGGTGTGCCATCCCACAGCTTCTCGTGGGCAAACCTGATACCATCCCCTTCCCCCTTCACATCCAGTTTAAATAACCATGCCTACTGTGCAGAATTTCATTTACCAGTGCAGATCAGCCAACGAAGTCTAAACCTTCTATTGGTCTTATTTCACCATTTCAAGCTATGTCCTTATTTGCCACTCACAGTGTCATATTTATGGTCTTTACATGGACCTACGGCAGGCTGTGGCACATCAAGTCTCTTAGAAAAAGTTAAAATGAAGCAAGTCTTTAGGCAGGTGCTCATGATTAAAGTTTGATCCTTTATGCTGTATTTTTCCCCAAAAAAGATGCAAAACTTATACTTTTTGTGCTTAGAGTGTGACCTTAAGCTCAAATGAAGGCTCCCACTCCCTCAAGCAATGTGCAGTCACTCAGCAAGACTCAGTGTTCACCCTGAAGAGCCAGCATTGCAAAGAGGCAAGACATAAAAATCAAAAAAGAAATAGATGAACCACACATGCAAAATATGAGAAGCATAGCAATAATTTGGTGGGTGATTTTTCCAAGGTGGCACAGAAATCCAATAGAAGATTCAAGGAGAGATCTTCCATGTACAGCCCAAAACCTTTACCAGCTCTCACCCCAACCATCCCCTGTCCTCTGATCACAGGCAGTGCCTCCTGCATCACATATTCCAGCACATATTACAGTGGACTGTAAAATTCTCCCCTTGGTCTGTCAAGCACAAACTTATAAAATGTTCCTGTGACATGTTTCTAAAGGCTTTGAAAGCATTGAAGAGTCTGTCTGCTATGGATGTGGTAAGGTCACAGGACCAGGAGCTGCTACTGAAGGAGAGGCATTTTTCTGCATCACTGACAACAAGCAACATCCACCTATGCTGTGTAACAGGTATAAAAAACTTGCACTGACATTTCTTTTCCTAAGGTCCAGGAGCACCACTTGAAAATATAATCTAGCAGAAGCTGATAAAATTCAGTGACATAAATCATGCGTAGTATGACAATCCAGTCTGCAGGATAACAATAAATAATGTAAAGATGATGCAAATGCATTGCATTTTAGCAAACAGTGGCACAGCCCTGTTGAAAATACCTGCACAGACTTGAGGCTGAAAGGAGGTTTCTTGCATGGCAGAAGTTTTCACATTTGAAATGATTGTGTATAAATATTATTAGCCAAGCCTATCTTTGGCCTCATGCTTTCAGTTTGATATGATGTGACCCGAATTTCTGCCCTAATGTAACTCTCTTATCTAGTCCTCATCCAAGCAGTCTCAGGGGCTGCTGCGTTTATGCTTTGAATGCAAGAAACCATTCTCTGCTTTTGAGCAGGAAAAAAAGCAAAAAGAGGCACAAAGGCTCACACAAAAAGTACTCTTTATGTCAAGGGCAGGGTGATATTCAGACACCCCCAAAAATTAAATTAGGCTGAAAGGTCTAGAAGGTATAAAACACCCTAAAGCAGAGGGAGAAGTTCCACAAATAAATATATATTAGATATGAAGAGTCAAAGATTTGTCTTCTGAGTCACTGTATAGTGAGTGGTGTTCCTTATACTCCTGATATCATTTGGGAATACAGAAATTCTTCTGGCCATCTCCCAGGAATGCTCCTCTTTCAGAGTCTGAAAGGAGAATGATTTGGTAATCACAGAAAAGAATGTGAATCTAAATCCAAAACAACTGATTTGGTGTGTCTTACCCAAGCCAAACCCTTTCTGATTGCTGTGGAATCCTGTTTTTTTTAGTTGAGAAGATGGAACCCCAGTGCTGAAATTATCTCCCAGATTATTGACAGATATGTTTGTACTTTGGAGATGTGGAGCATGCATTTTAATTTTTGTTCTGTATCTCACACACGGACAATGGCACAATTTTTTATTACTTTTTTTTAACTGGACCCTCTGTTGTTGCTATTTCTGGAGATTTCCTGACTCGGGTTGGTGGCCAAGAGGAAATACCATGAGATTAGGCTGGATCTTGAAGTCACAGCAGATCTTCCAGTGAGGCTAATGCTAATGGTAATAAATCCATGGATACAGTGAAAATGGTTGGCTATGAGAAGTTCTGCTGTTCAGGCACTGCAAAGCAAACAGAGAACTTTGTGTTGGAACTTGTATCAAGTCCTTCTTCCCTTTTTTGAGAAATCCAAGGGTTTTTTCTTGGAAATACTGAATATATACCAGTCCACTGGTTTTATTTCTTTTGAAGTTAATAGAAATTTACAGCAATACACTTATTCACTTAAATAGAAACAGAATTTCACACCCTTAACTTTTTGTTTTGTTTTGTTTGTTACATCTAAACAATCTAGAATATGAATAAAGTAACTCTTGATATGGAAAACAAATAATTTCAGTGATTCCTCATTCCTAGAGGACTTTTTGACTGGATGTAGCTACAGGAAGGCTGTGGAAGGAATGTCAGTGCAGGAGCCTCTACAAGTTGAGCAAAATTTTAAGTTCTTAACAGTCCATTCTCTGCCACTCATCACAAAACCAGACAAGTCTCACATGAGCCTGTCCTCCCATAGATCTGCTGCCTTCCCCATTGGAAAGTTCACAGTGAGGCATTTCTGTGCTTACCTTCTTTGGATTTATAGCCCTTGTGTCTTTACTTATCTGAAGACAACTTCTTCTGGGCCCTTGCCAAAACTTTTTGCTATGGTACTGCAAGAGGAGGGACAAAGGAGGTGCACACCTGTCACAGAGGGAAACTGAGGCTTTTAAAAAAGGAAATTTCTTTAAACAAAGTGCACAATCTAAATTATCCTGTTATCCAAAAACAACAGCTCCTTATCCCTCCATCACCACAATTAGAAATAAGCAACAGGCGGTGGGAAGGAATACCACACTCCAATTCATGCTGGTTTGTTTTGTTTTACCTTAAAAGTCTCTTTGATATTTTTATACCATCAGACAGCAGACAGCTCTTTTTCTTTTTTTTTTTTTTTGGTAAAAAAAAGGCTTCATCCCTCTGGACAAGTAGGATATTAATATTATCCTTGTAACAAGCAGCAGAAGGAATAAAACGTCTAGGTAAATACTGCAAGTGAGATTAAAACTCTCTAGCTTTCTGATGTAACCCTGTGACATAGTGTTTCTAGTGAATTAAACCAAATGTACAAGTATTTAACGACTAATCCTTTTAAGTATTTTAATGCCCCAATGAAGATTTCTTATAGGGAGAGGCAAAGCATATGTGGTTTCCGTTAGAGTCTGCCTGCAGGCAGAGGATTGAGCAGATTGGCTTTTTTTTTTTTTTTTTT
>VWYI01042043.1:44654-84590 GCA_013399455.1 Anthoscopus minutus
GAAAGAAAGAAAGAAAGAAAGAAAGAAAGAAAGAAAGAAAGAAAGAAAGAAAGAAAGAAAGAAGAACTTCCCAGACACTTTCCCAGAGGAACACACCATTCCCTAGTCCTCTCTAAGAAAAGCAATCCCTAAAAAGTGTCATGGTTTGCACTCTAGGTTTGAATACTGACGGGAATGACAGACATCACAAACATGGTTCTTCTCTGCTTCCATCTCTGGTTGCCATTGCACATATCAGCTGATTTCTAGATTGTTTAGTGCAGTGGTTTGGTGTTTGCTTTTAATGAGGCTCGGAAAGTAAAAGATTTTTGCAAGGCTTAGGTGCTGGTGAGCTAATTACTAGCTAGAGAAAATATTTGCCACCGATTCCAGGGCAGAGATCCCCATGCTATCACTTTCAGTTAATGGTGTGCAGGATTTAGCCCGGAGCTTCCCTGCTCCAACCATCAGAACCAATAATCTTTACTTTTCCTACTGCTCGTGTATCGATAGCTTCTCTAGCCTCAGGCAGCGGCTTTGATATGTTAATATTTCTGAGTACCAAATTCTGCAGAGATCATATTAATGTTGTACATACAGAGTGGAGCTTTGCCTTAAAGTTGAATATTCAGATCGCTCGTTTCAAAAGAAATCACTTGAAGAAATGAAGCTTCTATTTACAGGAGTCGTCTGTGTTTTTTAATCATTAAAAAAATCCCTCCCCTCTTATATTTTCCTATTAATCGTCTCAGGCTTTTATTACACAGCATTCCCTTTTAATTCTTCTCTACGTTGCCATTTTAAAAGCAGAATAACCTGATTCCTGTTTGATTTTTCTCTCTCTCTTTTCCTTTCTTTCTCTTTTTTTGATTTTTTTTTTGGGGGGGGGAGGTGGTGGGAAGGGAGGGAGGACCTACACACTTCTTTTTAAAATGCCATCCAAGCCCCCTTCCACACCCATCCCTTCCCTATCCCTCGGACATGAAGTGTATGCAGGCTTGGTGTCCTCACCTCCATATATTTGGATTAAAAAGACAACACGGTGACATTTGGCCTGCATCGTTTTATGAAATCGAGATGGCAAACTCCAAAAAAAGCTCTTGTTTCGCTTTGTGATCATCCATCGTTCCTGCCCCAGGCTAATTTCAGAAGCTTAAATACTGCTATCGCCTCTGGGCCATGAAGAGAGAAGGGCCAACCTATCGGCAATAGCTCTTTTTCGATTGCCCTTGGCAACATAAAATACAAACTACTTTGAATCAAAACATTTTTGGGGAATTAATATGATCTGAACTCTGCACGTTTTAAGAGATCTTGAGTTTGTCAAATCGCTTAGAGGTGACTGACATCCGAATGCATTAGTGCCTGGCTAGGAACAACCCTCAGATCTTATTTGATTGAGAAAAAAAAAAAAAAAGAAAAAAGAGAGAAGAAAAAAAAGACGAAGAAGAAAATAGAAAACTGGAAAGAAAATAACCACCCTCTTTTTAAAAGCTCAAGCATCAGTCACCATAAAGTCTACCAATAAAATCTGGAGAAAGACGTTCCCCTTTCTCGCCTCTGTCTTTTATGACTTTAGTCGTGGTATCACCTCTCAGTTGAAAGGCGCTCGTTGAGTCTTGATCCTCTCCCCTATTCTAATTTTAATTTTTGACACTCCAAACTACCGCAGAACGACTCAGTCATTAGGGATGAGGCTTTGGGCAGCAGGTTGGAGGGGGCGGGTGAAGGCAGGGGCTGAGGGCTTTGCACCTCGCCCCAGGAGAATCTTCTCCAGTGCTATTCTGTGTGGAAACCAAAGGGGAAAAATAGGGTGCTGGTGTGTTACCGCCTCCCTAGGCATCACGGGTGAAGGAATGGGTACTTGGGACACAGAATCATAGAACTGAAATAATAATTTAGGTTGAAAAAGACCTTCAAGACATCCCCTTTCAACTTGTTCTGGCAAACCTCCTGGAGCTCCCTGGCCAGTCTTGTCCTCCTCTATTCCCCGAGCATTGCCTAGGAACCCCGACCCGCTCCCAGCACCCCGTCCCGGAGCCCGGCTCTGTCCCCTCCAGGTCTCCCAGCCCGCCCGGCAGCTGCCGGCGCTGGAGCAGGGCTCGGATTAGCGGCTGCGGCTGGACCCCGTCCCCACGCGCCCAGCTCTGAGCCCACCGAGGGTAGGGCAGATCACCTCCTTGTCCTCCCTTTGTTGGGCCCTTCCCTCCCTTTTCCCGGCTCTTCTGAACCTTACAAGAGCCTCGGGACTCCTATAATAGCCCATCATTGTGTTCAGATCTTAGCGCTCTGTCATTAGCGCTGTTGTCTTCTTCTTTTCTTTTCTGTTCCAAGGGCTAATTTAAATCGCATTAAAAATCCTAAATAGCTGGCTTAATTAATAGCTTTCGCGGCTCCAGCTGAGATAATCTTCAACCCACTAAAGCCAAATCATTCAGCGACTTCCAGCTCGCCAGGAGTTTGGGGCTGGGGAAGGGGACGGAGGGAGTTGAGCAGCGGGTTTGACGGGCTCTGCCCGGACACGGAGCGCTCCGCCGGGCCGAGAGGGAGCGGAGCCGGCAGCACCCTCCGCTCCTGGACGCAGCCAGACCTTTGGTAGAAGTTTGGCAAAGAGATCAGGCTGGGTTTTGAGAGCCTTGTTTATTTGTTTGCTTGACTGTTTTATTTTGGTTTGATCTTTCGGCGAGGTTCTGTTTGTCTGAGGTTTGGCTGTTTTGGGGGATTTTTTTGGTCGCTTGTTTGTTTGTTTTCCCTGTTGATCTACAAAAGGTGTCTTTTCTGGCTGTGAACAGCAGGGTCATGGAAAGCGGCTGGGCTGGGTTCTCCCCGGCTTTGGGACTCTGTGCTTCTCTCCATTCCTGCTGGGGTAGAAGTTGTGTATTATATCTTTTCTATCTCGCTTCGCTCCGTTCCGAGCTGCAGGGTGTCATGATCTGCACAGTCCCAGCTTTGCCTGCCTCAGCGGAGGTTTTGGAGCCAGGTACACTCGGGATGCGCACCTCGCAGAGCTGCTCCTGGAATCCCATAAACTCAGGCACACGCGCTGGGAGTGGTGTGTAAGAGCTCACGGCAAGTGGGCACACAACAAACGCACAACACGTACAGGACACACACCCCGGCCAGTGGCTCCTGGGACAGATTCCCCTTCCCAGCACCGCTCTGCCCCACTCGTGGGACACCTTGGACAGAGCCTCAAACCTTTACCTCACCTTCACACACACACACACACACACTGCACACAAAGCCTGCCCAAGCCTTTGTCCTGCAGGAACCAGCACAGGGTCACGGGCACTCTCCAGCAGCACTCAGAGGTTTTCCCAAGCCGGTGGCACAGAGACGACCTGGAGAGGCATTGGGATACATTTCCCTTGTGTATGGGAAAGAGGAATGAAGCAGAAGGTTTTTCTTTTGGGTATGGTTTGGGTCTAACCCTTCAGCCTGGGATCTGCAGAGGTTCTCCTGTGCCAGGGCTGATACACCTCGATAAGGGAGGGCTGGTTCTGGGGGTAGGAGATATTTTTACATGTTCATGGAATCCTTAATGTTGGTTTCCTGTAACAATCCCACTTATTTGTATTATTCTGTTTTCCACCTTGCTACTCCCAAGTTATTTTTTTTAACCTTGTTTACACTTAAAATTCTTACAGCTCTTAAGATCCTTAAAAATTTGGTGTAGGTAAGAGGCTGGTCTTAGAAACTGCTGGTGATGCCCCTGCTCTTACTGAATCTTTTGGTCTATATTTAAAAATTCCTCATATTCTGTGCATGCAGGCATGTCTTTGTTTTCTTGGCATGAATGTTGTAGTGAGGGACATCTTGGAATTATTTCTGTTCATAGCATGAGCTGGCTTTATGTGGTTACCAACATGATGCAAAGTTTGTTAACTTAAATGAAACCAAAAGAATAACTGGGGGAAAAAAGAAAAAAAAGCATTGCTTTCTAGTTTTCCTGACAAATGCAGATTAGTTTTAGAGTTTTGAATATTTAGCTGCTGATATTAATGACTGGGTCATGTGAGGATAACTTGCAGAAGATTTTAAATGGCTTATAGACTTTTTGGAACTGAAAATAGGATTAAACAGTACTGACAACATCTGTGCTGATAACTGCTTGCTTACATTTGCTACTTGATAATGGGAAAAAAGCTAAGGAGAGGCAGATTCTAATGTCTTTATTTTGTAATGTACTCTAAACTTGGCATGATTTCAGCACAGGGAAGAAAATAAACTATAAGCGGGAGGCTCCCCCAAACAGCACCTGCAGATATAAATAATAGACTAATAAAAAGCATAGCATGCTATTAATATTTTATATAAGATCAATCTGTTGACATTCAGGTGTGCTTACACTTAATAATGTACACAAGTACACAAACATCTATATCCTGAAAAACGAAATAAACAGCACTTCTGCACTGTTGTCACCAGGGTATTATGATGTTTCCTTACATAGGTGCATGACATTTACAGGTGAATGTCTTGGAGAAAGAGACTATGTTGAATTGAATGAATATAAAGCACTCATCATATTGTGGCTGTTACAATTAACAAATAAAAAAATATCTTGCAGAGTGTAAGGATGTACAGAATTATATACATACTTTTTTTTTTAAATTGCATTTATAGTGTAAAAACCATCTAGTGACATTGAGGGATATTTGTCTCTCTCATTCCTGATAAAACAAAAATGCTACTTACAAGGAGTATATAAAATATTTCAGATTATTGGTTTTATAATGAAAGGATGCACAAATATTTTACTCTGATGGTGTAATGGAGCCTTGCATTTCAGCAGGTGGCTGAATAAATCAGAATAAACCACCACACTCCAGCCACCCTATTGTTCTCTTCATCTGTACAAAAGAACCTGCCACCAAAACAGACCCAGCTCTCCTCTCCACATGCGTTGTTGGGATTTTCATTGTGTTGACAAGATGGGTGGGTTAGAGCATGGCTCTGTTCTCCCTGCTGTCATCTGCACAACCCATCATCAACTTGTGTTGGCATTTTGTACCGACATGTGCTATTTGATGCAGAGACAGGAATAAGAGAGGGAAAACACTCTCCCGATGTTTGCTCTGACTACCTTTTCCAGTATCACATAGCCTAACTTTTGTTCGTTCCAGGCTTGAGAAACAAAACAAAAGCACAGTTCTCATGAAGGGGAACATTCTGTTCAGCATGAACCAGTCAGTTAGAAGGAAAAACATTGGGGTCCCAAAGTAAACTAATAAAAATGAACTTAGTCTTTTGTCATTCCCCTCCCTCAGGCCACTTGAAAATAATCATGGATTAGAATCACAGAATATTTTGTGCTGGAAGAGACCTTGAAGTTCATCTAGTCTAATCCTCTGCAATGAATAGGAGCATCTTTAACTACATCAGGTTATATAGAATCTCTTGAGGTGATTTGGGGATTCAGTACACAGCAGTTTTGGGCCCTTGGTCTCTCACCTAGATGAGGTCAGCTGCACGAAGCATCTCTCTTTCCCACTCACTTTTATCCTGTGACCGATTGTATTTATTGAAATCAACATGAATATGACAGATCAGAGACTAAAGCTCTGTCATGAATAAAGAAGTTTTTGAATAGACTTGTGTGACAGAGAAGCCTTAAAGAAGGGGTTGAGTGCAGGAAATTTTCTCTTCTTTTTTTTTTTTCCTCCCGATCTATCAGTTGCAATATAAACTATAATTCTCCCTTTGCCTAAATCTTGTCCTGCCTGTGACTGTAAGGGCACAACCATAATCATTAACAGTCATCTCCAAAGTAGTATCTTACAGCAAGAGATGAAGTCAGATCAGTCCATGTAATCACTTCCGTAAGGGAATAAACAGTTGTCCTAAAAAGAGTCATCTTAACACTCAGAGGCCCATTTCACCTGGTATTCAGAGCACAAAACTGCTGAGGCAATCAGCCTGGATGATCCCACCAGTTATCTCACTGTCTGTCTGCTCTCCTTTTCCTTTTTCTGGCTTTGCCATAGGATGAATGCCATGGATAAGGAGTTGGGGTGCAAGGGCCACAGCTTTCCCTTCTTCAGGCATACTTGTGGGCACATTACTTTGCTGTTCCTGCAAAGTCCTCTCTTCATTTGATGAGCTGAGAGAGTCTTATGTGTCCTGGCACCAGAAGTTATTCAGTAAAGATTTCCAAAGCCAGCAGCAAAAACTGCTGTGAGGAATAGGGATCTCCAGGCTGTTATTAGGCTCACAGAAAACATTTCCACTCTGGTTTTGAGACATTATTTCTGCTTCTTCTGCTGCTGTCTTAGCATCCCACTTCTCAAATACTCTGTTGTGACAAGATTGGCTCAACAATTAAGTGAGGATTGACTTTTCCAGCAGCACCTACTGTGGCATTGTGTTGATGGGAGGAAAAAGCTGGTTGTTGCCATTACTATTTAATTTACCTTAAAATATATCTTGTGGTCTTCATGTTAAGCTGCTTTACAAAAATATTTGTCCACTCTCACACACGATCAGAAGGTAGGAAAGAATACTCTGAAGCATGTGTTTGACAGAAAACCTAATCCTTCATCTTTCTGTGTGGCTGCTCTTCTTTCTCCTCTCTTTCCAGCAGCCTTTTTCTGTTTACCACATGGTGCACAGGCCAGGGCTTCATCCATGTCCTCTCCAAGGCGATGTTTGTGGTAGGAAATTCATGCCTTCAAAAATGCACACAGTATGTGACAAAGACATATCTTCATCTAGAAAGCACCACACCTCTCTCTGTTGCTGAGTCAATGAATAATTAATAGAGTGAAATAATTGTATGCAATAGGTTTTACCTTCTTGTAATTTGCTACTTGTTCCCTGTGTTTCTGGAAAACAAATAACCTAGACTTGTCAACTTCTTTTACTTTTAACCCATACCTGGCTTGACCAGAAATGCTTTGGTTTAGATCATGTTTTTTAGGCATGATATTTTAAAATACTTCAGACCGTAAGCAACTTTCTACTAAATAGTAATAAGACATGTTCCAGTAAGTTCTGGTTAGGATAGGAGCAGCTGGAGGGTAACAGGTTTTTGGATTAAAGGAACAATTATTTTATCTGGCATAAAGGGTGCACATACTGGCTTAACCTGGCAAGGAGATGAACTTTAATATGACACTGATTTCAGTACAGTCTCACTCGTTATAAAATCTAGAGACTCATTGAAGTAAATAAATATGTACACAGTGCTACTGTTTTCTTGACACATATATATATATACACGTGTGTATGTGCATTGTGTGGCAGATGCCAAACAAACAGATCTACTCAGTGTTAACGCTCTTCACAAATGTACCTGACAGACCAGAAGTCTGAAAATGTTGCTTGAAAATATTTACAGGTTTCTGGAAAAAAAAACCATAAAAAAAGAAAATCCACCAGAGAAAACCCAAACACACCAAAACAACACAGACCCAAAATTACTTCAGGCGTGTGGCGCCAGATTTCTGTGTTTGAGCGTATGAGCTCATTAATTGTAGCTTTGAGCTGTGTAAAAATGTGCATCAGTGCCCTTGATGTGCCTATATTTTGGTGATGCACAAATAGTCTCTATATCTTGTCTAAGGAGTGGACACTAATATCTGCCCTGGAACATAATTAGAAGTCATAGAATACCCTGCTGTACTGAGTCAGGATCTCACCCATCTGGGATTGATACCAAAAGATGTTCTTTTCTGGTTTTGCTGTCAGCACAAATGTTTAAATATACCTTCAAGAGCTGAAATATTTGGAAAGAAATTCTGTTTGCCTTATGTAAGCAAGCAAGCATTTAATGAAGTTCATCCTTCAGTCTGTCTCTGTGAGAAGTGAAACAGTCACCTTAATTTTAAGAGGGCTGCATGTGTAAGCTGATAAAGTAAAAGATGTAGACTCTTGCTTAAAGTGAGCTTTTAATTGTCATTCTATTCTATTCTATTCTATTCTATTCTATTCTATTCTATTCTATTCTATTCTATTCTATTCTATTCTATTCTATTCTCATTATAGAATTTAGAGTAGAAGTTAAAATTTTTAAGCATAATAAAGTGAGCTTCCGTAGTTAAGAAGATTAAGGTGTTCACAGGAAAAAAGAAACTGTCAGGGTATCTTAAAAGGCACAGGATGTTTCCTTTAAGCATGAGTGATAAGCACAGATTAATTCTGCTCTAAGAAGGTCTTCATATCATCATTCTCACATAAACTATCTGAACTCCCTCTAGTAGTGCATTGAATTATATTATATTTTGTAGCACTGTCATGTGCAGCTCATTCTTTTTTTAATTTTTTTTTTTCCCTCATCATTCCTCCAGGGAATAATAGTGCATGCAGTGGTAAGATTTATTTCTTCCACAGAAAATTTTTGTTGTAGTCAGGTTGGAGAAGGCAGGTCAAAGAAAAGTGTTTTGTGCTTGATAATAAAATATGTGTTAGTCCTTAAGATTATCTCTTCTTCTTTTTCCCTAGGAATTTGTTCTACTTTCTTGGATCGGTTGCAGAGAAAGTTTTCTCTCTTTGTCTCTCTCATATTAACTTTAAGTTAGAAGCTCAGTTTTGCCTGAGGAGTTATTGATCACAATCTTGACTGAAAGATTTGGTGATCATTCAGCAGTTTTAGACCCAGGCCAAGGAATTGCCATTCTCAAGAAATAAACAATTGCAGAGCTAATCTGAGATAAACTGGTGTAGCTCAATAGATTTCAATCGTTAATATCAGCTGAGGATTTGACCTAACTTTAGAAGGAATTTAGGAGTTCAAAGGTGTGGAAAGCTGTTCTTGCTGCAAATCACTGCAAACTCATAGTGTTTTTGCATCTTTGAAATCTTAAATACTTCTATGAAAGTTAAATGTAACATTTCTCTTTAGGACCAACATTCTAATATTTTCACAAACTGTGTTTTTTTAAAATTGTGAGTGAGGGTTCAATCGTTTTTTTCAATCTCACTAGACTGGAGAGACCTTAGTGATAACCAGTGATTTTTTCAGAGAATGAAATCAAATTATATCAAATAACCATAGCAAAGTATTTTGACTGTAAAACTTATGAGATCTAATAATTCACTATTCCCACACTGAAATCCCAGCACACTCATTTTTCTCAAAACAACAATGCTACAGAAAGTCAAACCACACACACCCTAAGAAAAACCAAACCCAAAACCCCCCCCCAGCCACAAGAGAACTACAGAACTGCACTTTGTGGCTGAGTTTGTCAAAACACAGAAGAGGCAGCTTCCCTCACTTTAATATTTCAATTTTTTTGTTGTAGGTGGCACCTGTGTTGTCAACCCCACTGACCTGTTCTGCTCCGTTCCTGGTCGCTTGTCTCTGCTCAGCTCCACTTCCAAGTACAAAGTGACCATTGCAGAGGTGAAGAGGCGCCTTTCACCACCAGAATGCCTCAACGCTTCCCTCCTCGGAGGGATTTTGAGAAGGTAAGTTGAACGTGAGGATAACAACTCCCAGACAATGTTGTGATTGCTGTATTTTTTATTTTTTTTTCTATTTTCAACAGATAGGCTTTATTTTTTTTCTGCTGCTTGGGTAGGTGGTCATACTTGGGGTGAACAGAAGGGAGCACAGGGGAATTTTTAGTAAATTAGCAAGTTTATATTTTTCATCGAACTGATTTTTTTTTTGCCTCCTCTTTTGGGTTACTCATCAGGCATGGATAGATGTTGCTTTGGCTTGTTTTGAGCAAAAAAAAAAAAGGACACTCGTTGTGTTGGAAATTTCACCAGAGCTACAAATCTAAATTCTTACTGAGAAACTATCTCAAAGCAAATAGTTTTACAATAGTTACAGCCTTCACTCAATAAAAAAATAACACACCAAGGTGTAGGAATGTACTTTTCTTCCTTTGTCTGCATGTTTTCTTGAGCACAAAAAAGACAGAATAAGCTAGTTTTACTTTTCTTGTTGTGAGATACTAGGGGAGAAATGAATAATTAGGTAAAGTTTTGCCTCTGACTCTTTATTGACCAGAGCAGACACCTGCAGAGAGCAGGAGCAGAGAGAAGGAAAGGGGCAGACTCTGCCTCACATTGCAAGTGGAAAACCAGGAGGCAACTGTAATTCAGCCAGGCATGTCTAAGTCACGGTGCCCCCGAGGCGTCAGCTCAGATGGCATCAGCTGCTTGAACGCTCTTTGATCCAAACTAGCTGGAAAGTCATCGGCTGTTTCACTGCTGGCACTGAAGGCCACACTGATCCTCGTGCTTACACTGAAAATAATTTGAACCAGCCTGAGACATGCAGGAGCTCAAGAGCTGTCTCGAGACCTCTTGGAGAATAATGACTACAGACCAGGCATTGTTTTCAAGGCAAAAGTCCCATTTCACTGCCTCTATGGGCATCGAAATCCAAAATCTACATCCACCAAAATTTTCCCCTCTATTTGCTTCATCCTTGAGGAACCTTCAGCTAATTTTCATTTTAAGTACTCATGCTACAGATTTCATCAATACAGTGCAAGTTATTATGGATTCAAGGGCACCAGCATGAATTTCGGGTCTCACTTTTCTTCTCTGTTAAAATGCTTGAATGATTCCCACAGGTTTTTGACCTAGATTAAATATCTCCTCTCCCAAATTAACCCTGGTCATGGTTCAGGAGTTTGCAGAAGCCAGGGACTCATCCCTGTCTGCAGTTTGGATGCGCTGATTCTGTTTTATGAATCAGAGAGAGCAATGGAACAGATTTGGCCAGTTTGTAACTGAGGGTTTCATAGCTGCAGAACAGGCTCAAACACTGTATTTGACCAGAAAAGATGTAGGAAAACAAAATCTCATTGATTGTTTGCCTGAGACCTTGAAGGCTTGTTTTTGCATCCTGTCAGCAATCATTGGTTACTTATTTTCCTGAATAGCTTGCTTTGGGAATAGAGAGTTCTTCTGAATAAAGAAAAAATTATTTTCAGAAGATATTTCATGATAAACAATGTGGCCAAAGTTGTGGTATTTTTTAATGCATAAAAACAGACATCCAGATGGTGATATTCGGTGTTTGGTTCCTTCTTCGGCCCGAAGGAATTTGAAGGTGAACCTCAAAATATTTAGTTAATTAATTTACTACTCATTCATTACTTTTTCTAAGCTGAGGGCCCCTCAATCTCGTTTGGGGTTTATGATGTATTTCCTGTACAAAAAGCAAAGGTGTAGGCTCTCATCTAATTAATGGACAGGTCATTAACTCGGGTTGGGAGATACTGGGGTTGAAGTCACTGTTTTATGCATTGTTAAAGCATTTTAACAGTTGTTATTTGCTGTCAGCTGGCTTCTGCATCTGTTTGGAAGATACAGGTTAAAATTCCCTCAGGCTGAGGAAGAATTTGAACCCACATCTGCTGCTTAAGTGAATTTGTCTCAAATGCTTCAAACACTGAGGTGCTGCAGAAAAGCAGCAGAAAACCTGGGAAAATGGTTTCCCAGGACCCATTTTGTGAGAACAAAGGGATGTAGGTGCTTGGCATAGGGGCACAGGTAACCAATAACAGCTGAGACTTTTATCTTCAGCATTTCCTGTTGCCTTGACCTTCCTCCTTGTGAATTTTTGGCTTTCTAGACAATGTTTCTGAGTACCCAGGTCTCTACATAAACTATAGAGGGATAATTAGAGCTGAGTTCCACATAGACATCTACATTTAAGGAGTTATCTGGCTTCATTTAATAGCCAGACAAGCCAGATGAGTAAAGTTCACTCATTGTGGATATCTTTTTAATCTAATTCTAGAAGGTCATGTTTCTCTCTAATTTTTCTTTGGAGCCTGGCTTGGCTAAATCAGATGTAAGTGTTAGCACTGTCAATATTTATATTGAGTCACTGTAATCCCAGGTGCCGTGCCCAAATCAGGATTCTGGGCTCCATTAGGTGGAAAGCTGCCTGAAGATCTGATGCCCCAATGACAGGCATTAAAATCTCTAACTCTGCCAAAGAACAGATGTTAAAGAATCACCTAGAGCAAGCAGGATATTAAGAATACAGCTCTGAAATATTTCCCATTGATGTCACTGCTGCAGGCATTGCCCCACATATTTGTCAATGAAGTATGCACAATTTCTAGGCTTATATTAACATGGGGGAAAGGTGCAGAACAATGAGAAATATCTTTCTTGCTGTTCTCTCGTGACAGAGCAAAATCCAAGAACGGAGGACGCTGCTTGCGAGAAAAATTAGACAGACTTGGACTGAATTTGCCTGCAGGAAGAAGAAAAGCAGCAAATGTCACACTCCTGACTTCCTTGGTAGAAGGTAGGGTCCCTAATATTACAATGTAATGTAACCATAATTAAAATGTTTCATGGCATGCAACCCTTTTCAGCCACAGAGTTAAATTCCACATTCTGTGTTTTGTACAAAGAGACTTGACTTGCCTAAAGCCACAGACAGAATGAGTGGCCAAATAGAAGTTTATTCAGAGATATCTTGGCCCCCTGCAGGTGTCTTGGTCCTGCAGTCTTCTCAGCATTGATTTGTGCTTACAAATCGATCCTGTGAGTGTTCTTGTGAGAGAGATGAATGTCTTATACCAACTCTATAAGTAGGTTTGTTTATCCTCCTTTTTAAAATTTTTTTTCAAGTTGTGAATTTCCTGGAGCTGGTCCAAAAATGTGATGATTTTTTTTTCTCCCAAAAGAAAGCATAATATTTAGACAAGCCTTTTCCCCACACACATAAATGAACGAAATCTGTTTTCAGATAATATCTAGACAGGCTCAGGAGATACTTTCTTGGCCTTTATTTGTTGTTTAAATATCATTCACCAAATACTGCCAGGCTCTTCAAACCTTCAGTTGGGAGATGCAGGTTCAAACCCCTCAGGCAAAGGGAAGAAACTCTACTTGAGTTTCTTCTGTTCTGGATGAATCCACTAAGTACCCAGTTTGTTGTTTGGCTGCGAGTAGCAGCTCTGGGAATTTCAGATCCCTCCTCCTTGATGCTGAGAGAACTCAGCTCATCCTAAAGGTCAATATCTTCTACAATCATGGCCTGAAAGGTCCATACAGATCTAGGCAAGTAGGCTGAGGTCTCAGCACATATTACCAGAGAATTACAGAATTACAGAAGGATTGAGGCTGGAAGATACCTCTGGTGATCTCCCAGGCCAATCCTCTGTCTCAAAGCAGGGTCAATTAGGAGAGCTTTCTCAGGACTTTGTGAGTTTTTTGTTATCTCAAAGGATGGAGACTCTTCAAGGCAGAAACAGCATTGAATCCTCAACACTGGAGGTTTTCAGCATCTATGACAAGGGACTGAGATTTTCAGGGGCCACTGAGCACAAGGAAATTGAGTGGGGCTGCTCTGAAATACAGGTGTGTTCATATCACACCTGCCTGCAAGAGGAAGCTCTCATGGAGTTACAGTCTTAGAAAAGGTACCAAGCTAGAGGAGCAAGGGCTCTTCCCACCTTCAGGCATCTCATGCCAGGGCAAGGATAGACACAGCTGGGTTTTATTAGCACACAGAGCAGTGGCTTTAAGCTGAAAGCTGAAATGAGGAAGAAACTCTTCCTTATGAAGGTGGGCACAGGTTGCCCAGAGAAGCTGAGGCTGCCTCTGGATCCCTGGAAGTGTCCAAGACCAGGCTGGACAGGGCTTGGAGCAACCTGGGATAGTGGAAGGTGTCCCTGCCCATGGCAGGGGATGGAGCTGGAGGATTTTAAGGTTTCTTCCAGCCTAAATCATTCCATGATTCTGGGATTCTAGGTGACCAGTTATTCACTCATCAGAGAGAGGTAGCTGTCTGACAGCTGCTGGCCTGGCACTGATGGCTGAGAACCTTTGCTGGAAGTCAGGGTTAGATTCCTGCTTCCCAGGAATGGAAGGGAGGAATCTATGGATGGGAGGAATTCCCACCTCCCTGCCCTCTATTCAAAGCCAGTAGCAAACCTGGTATCAAGCCTATGGTGTCACTTCTGTTCTTGGGCTGCCTTTCTGTGAGTCCTAAAGAGAAATGCTGATGTGCCTGGGCTCACTTTGGCAGAGACCTTTTTGCCTGGATGTGGTAATCATGAATTTTATCCAATGGAATTTTTGTGAATGGCACCACTGTGTTAACATTCCAACAGAAAACTAAGCAAAGCTCATTTCCTTTCTGTGTAACCAATTCTGGGTCAAACCTGGCAGTGCTCATTGAATTCTTGGAGGTATAAGCTGCTATCACTTTGGACATGCAGATATTCCTTCCAGGTGGAACTAACCTAATGCACAATTTCTTCAAGGAAAACCGTCCTTCAATGGTTCCTGCTGCTGCAGGAGGCAGAAATGGAAGGACACAGGCTTATGCTGTGGTTTAGAGAATCCAGAGAGAAAGCAACATAAGCTTTTTTTGTATGATAGCAATAGAGAAATTGAAATAATAATTTTTTTTAGTTTTATTGCATCTCTAAAATATCAGGTACACAGCGTGTACCACTCATAAGGACCCAGGATTGTGTCACTCTTGACTTCTTTAGATGGTTCTAAATTTATTATTACTTAACGTCCTCACAGTCATCAATATATTGAGGTTTTAATATCTCTTTAAGGTAAAAGCATGCCAAATCTCTTAAATATCTATGTGATGTAAGATGAGGCAAAATTAATTGCATGATTATTGTGTTTCTTGACCAAAACCAAGCCAAAAATTTCAGGCATGACTAATACTTCTCTTCCTCTAAAACATACTGAAATCATTGCGTTTTGGGGAGTCTGTTAAGCTCAAGGAGGAACTACAATTTATTTCTAGGCTGTGGCTGCCACATGAAGGTCCAGATTTTATGAAAATTATTCTGTGGCCTCCTGTTTCCTGCAAAGTTTTTAATTTTGGAGCTCTGCTTTGCTGCAGAATGTTTACTGTTGGCTTGATCAGGTCGCATTTTAGAGTCCTTGGTAGGGACATCTGCGGCCCAGAATAGGAACTGACAGATCAGTTCTGTTCTCTTTGTCATCCACACAAATCAGCACGGGTGGAAAGGCAGACAGGGAGAATGAAGTCAGCGTTGCAGGACTCTCCTGAGCAGTTTGGGGACACATCTTTGTGTCACCTGCAGGCGAGGGATGCCCTCTAGTGCCTGGACTAGATGGAGGGGAAGGTCATTTTTCTTACGAGTTCCAAAAGGAAAATTCCTACATATTTGCTGTAAAATAAAGACACCTCTAATAAATACAGGTATTTCCAAAGCTAAGCTTTACTGTGGGCTCAAAGTGTCCCAAGCTTCTCCAGTGGGAGCAAGGGAGGATGTGAAAAGAGGGTAGATGTCCCCTTCTGTTTGAACGGGTCACTTACAAAACATAAATATGATTGCAGATGCAGGTAAAAGCAATGCATGAATGATTTTTAAACCATCAGATAAAAAAAAAAAAAAAAGAGAAAAACTAACAAAAAATTCTAGAGTTTGTCTTCCTGTCAAACCTGATTAAGACACTAAATTTCCTAGACACGGAATTAACGGCATTCATCATTTGGGGACAAAACCTCTTGAGAAAAATAGGTCAGTGGTTTCTTTTTTCATCGTGCTCTCAAGTATCACACTTCTCCCCCACCAGCCTTTGTTTAAATATCCTTCCACTTGTTCCTCCTCCCTTCTCACCCCACAAATAGAATAAACTTTCCTTCCACCTCCCGCCTGTCCCTCCTCCCCCTGAGTAACATTTCTGCTGGGTAGAGCATCAGGAGGAGGCACAGCCGAGGAGAGAGTGGGAGGTTCAGATGCCGAGTGTCCCTCTCCTGGGGACACAGCTCCTGCCTTCGCCGCGCATCGGAGCAGCTCTCACTCCTGCTGGCCCCGGGGGACCCTCGCACCGCTCCTTGCACCTGCCCGCAGAAACCTTCCGAGGTGCTCGGCTGCTCTCCCCACCGAGGCTTTCCAGAGCTGCCTCTGCCCGTTCTGCCCCAGCAGCTGTCCTTTTCCATCCTGCAAAGCTCTCTGGTCAGCTGTCAAATTGCAGAGGAGAGGCAGCGCTGCCAGGTGCGGCGGAGCCGTGCGCTGGGTTTAAGGAGGGTGCAAGATTCCCAACATCTGCTCTTTATCTCGGCAGGAGGAAAGAGCTGGGGGTATCACATGATTTTAGGTTGAATTTAGATTGAAACAAGGCAACTAAGTATAAAAGTCAGGTATTTTAGTGGTTTCTACCTTTGTCATGATTCCTACCCTGATGTAAATAACAACTAGGCAGAAGACGGGAAATCTAAGGTGAAAGAAAAAATGTCAGTTCGTTCACATTTCCAGCATTTACACTTTTTTCCCCAAAGTAAATGTTTGTCTGAATGATGCTGTAGGAAAAGGAAGAACATATTCTATGACATTTTGTATAAACTACTTTCTCCCACCAAGCAGACTTAATTCTACTGTATAATAATAAAGGGACATCTATTCACACAAACATAAGTATATCACACAACACTTCTAAATATCAAATCATCATTTGGTCCTGGTTTAAAATTACATCTTTGCTCAACAATGAGATAAGAGAAATTATGTTCTGCAGAATGTTATCAAGTCCAAATTTTTGTTTTTATTTAGAATTTCTAGCTATATTTCAGCATGCTTACTCCTTATAGTATATGCATGCTTATATGAATAAATATGCATATCTCTAATATGTATTTGTAGTATACATGAGCTTTCTATTTCCATCAAAAATATTTCCAATTTTGATTTAAAGTATTTTAATTACTATTTAATTAAAAACAGTAATTACATTTGTATCTACATTTTTACCAATCTATATCCATGAAGAGATAAGTAGTTTTGTTTCTTTTTGCTCAAATGATTTTATATCACAATCATAATCCCAGATCCAGACAGCTTTTATACTTCTGAATAATTTTCTCAGATTATCAGAACAGTTTAGTATAGCTCTAGCAAATAATATAAAGTATCTTTTCAAATATAAATTTGAATGAAAGTTCACATTTTCATTGCCTTTTTTCTAACAGTAAATAGAAACATTCACATTTCAATCACTTAGTTGTTGATCATGTTAAATGAATGCCTACGTTTCAACACAAAAAGCTCTGCTCTCTTGAAGAAACCAAGATTTTTCCAATGTCCAAATGTTTAAATTCTTTGCTGTCTACATTCCTTGTATTGTTAATGGGACTGACTAGGACCATGATGAAGCTGTCTGGAGAATTGCAATTCCACCTGATGACAGCTTCAAAGTGTTTGACTTTTATTTTCTTTCCATGCTGGAATGAAGATGAACCTATCAAGTATTTTAACAGAATTTAGTTGAAAAGAAAAAACCTGGTGCTCTTGTGAATTTGATTTACTCTGTAAGTCTTTATTTAAGGAAGATTAAAAGCATATATGAAATAGATGTTTTGAAACTACTCTACAGAAATATAAAAGCTATGGTTTAAATTTGTATCCTTTCTCACCCATGAAGAAGTTGGGGATAGATGTTTGAAATACAGAGCAATCAGTCAGCTCTGTGGCTGTTCATTCTGATTCTCTGTTAACTTATCACTGAAATACATTTTGTTTTCACTGGAATACATTTTGCTTTCACTGAAAATTATTTTACTTTCCTAGAAGATGCAAGCCAAGTGGAAACTGTTTCTCCTTTCAACTCAGAGATATTGATTGCTTGTTAACGTCTTCATTCTTTTTAAGAATACTAGAAATCATATTTTTTTTAAAAATCTGAAGAAAGATTATTTTGAATATAATCTTCAATTTTTTGCTATAAAGTTGATTACAGCTGCAGAGGTTGTAGCGGGCTGGTATCAGCAAACAGATTGCCTGGGAGTGGTGCATGGATTTTGTCAGTATCTGAATAAACTGAGGGAGATAAACACACAGTAATGTATTTTCTTGTGGAATTAAAAGATTTTTTTCCATAAAAATTCCAGTGGTAGAAGGGGAAACAATAATAACTCAAAAGGAGGAGAATGGAGTTGGAATAGAGGTCAGTGCATGCAGTTTCTTATTCCTCACACTGTCCCTGGCACAGGACCACTGTTTCCATGGAACTTATCTTCCTTGGCTTAACCAAGCCTTGCTGAGCATGGGATTCATCTCCCCATCTTCATTGCAGTTGCATATTCTCATGTCAGATCATAGTAAATAAGGAGAAATCAGCACTTCTGGGTGTTTAATGATTTAATTTAATGATTAAATGAAGTCAAATTAATAATTGAACACTTTATTATGTTGCTCAGAAGAGCCATGGAATTTCTACAGTTGGAAACATTCAAGACTAGGCTTGGAAAAGCCTTGAATAACCTTATCTAACCTTATCTTCTGTCAGCAGAAGGTGATTTCCTGAGTTCGAATCTAGACTTGCCATAATCCTTCTGATTCCCTTTTGCCTTCTACTCTAGTATAGGATGATACATACTTCAAGTGCTCATTTGTCTCCAGTGACTTGAAAGTATTAAGTCAGACATCAATATTGACATTTAATCTGATGAATTCCACTGCAGATATTCTCAAAGAGAGGAGTTACATGTCCTGTATCCCTCCTGACAACATCACAGTCCAATGCCACTTCTGATGGCAATCAAACACACAACTCCGAAAAAAAAATTAAAGAAAAATGAAAACTCCACAACCCCTGAACTCCAAAACTATTCTGGAGCACATCTCTGTTAGTCACTCATGCAGATGTGCTTCAACATATGCTTCTGGTAGCTGACCTATTTCTTCTTTCTGCAATGAGATGAGAACCAGTGTCATCTGGAGATGCCTATTTCCCACCAGGGAAACACTAACTCAGCCACAGATGTTTGCAATCGAGGCAGCTGCTTTTGATCACATAAATCCCACACCGAGGTTGTCAGAGCCACAGCATACAGGTCAGAGTGTCCAGTAAACCCTAAAATTAAATTCTGGATTCTCTAAGCTAGTGGAGAGGGTCCTGTCCCTCCAGAGGCATTTGGCAGCCAGCACAGGCTTGGATTCTTGTGTTCAATCTTTGCAGTGAGGTAGAGATGTACTGAGTGCAATGGTCTCCCTCATCTTCCCTTTTTGTTTTGCCTGGTCAGTTTTGTTTCTGATTCTTTTGTAAACAGGATTATTCATTGAGTTCTCCCTTGGGGTCTGCTCTTCTCTGGTGAGGGGCACTTGGACTGTTGGCTTAACCTCTGAGCAAATATACTGGGATGTGTGTTAACTCCATGGGTCTTTCTTGGGGTAGAGGGCTCTTCTTCCATTAGACACGGAGTGAGGCACCAAAGGCTGACTCAGTTCTTCAAAGTTGTTTATTCCTACTTTCCAATCTCTTCCATACCCTGAATATCAATGATGAACAAGACTTGCAAAACTGGGCAGCTGCCCAATATTCACTGGTGGCAAGGCAGGGCCAAGTGTCCTGGCCAGTATTTTCTCATGAGAAGGACACCCTTCCATTGATGAGAGGAATCCCTCTATTCTGCCTGGTACCAAGAGATGACTAAACATCAACAGGCCAGTTGGGCTGAAATGTGTAACTGACTTGAGAATGACTGTCTGCACAAGTGACCTGCTGCTGTTTGGGGCTTTTTTAAAGAGTGTAATAAATTCTGTTACAATAATAACAAGATGATGATGATGATAACAATAACCCTAAAAAATGACTGACCCATTTTGTTTGACCGCAGGGGAGGCATTACATTTGGCCAGAGATTTCGGCTACACCTGTGAAACAGAGTTCCCTGCCAAGGCAGTAGGAGAGCACATTGCCAGACAGCACATGGAACAGAAAGAGCAGACAGCGAGGAAAAAGATGATCCTAGCGACAAAGTAAGCAGGGAGGGGAAGCGAAAAAAGAAATCGGTCTGTCACTTCTCCATGTTGGATGTGTGGGCTGGAGGAGGGAGGAGTGGGAGTATGGAGCTGGGATTGTGGTGACTGCTATCACAGCAGCGCTCACCGACTGCGGGTGAGAGCGATCCTCCTCGGAGATGCTGAAAGAGGGACCTCATTCACTGCAGGGGGGATTCAGTGGCTGTGCTTTCCTTGCCTGTGGTCAGGGAGGCACGTTCATCTTCCCAGATGCTTTGGTTTAGATGAGAACAGAGGATATTTTTACATGGTAAGGTCTCTGGGACAGAAAACGGCTTTGTCTTCTGTTTGTGTGTGAGCAGGAGATCTGAGCTTTTACTGAAGTGCTGGTTACTGTTGGATAATTATCATTAGTCTGCTGAGGGAGAGCTGGTTTGCAGAAGGACAGATCCTCTCTGGATGCAAACTGCAAGAGCTCCCCTGAAGTCAAAGGCACTGGAACAATGTACAACAGCAGGGGAGCTTTGCTAAAGACATTAAAGACACAAAGAGGCATCAGACTTCACTCCAAACAAGCCACTCGTCTCCCTGGAGCAGTAACATCATGTTAGGATAACATTTCATCTAGGTTAATTAGCCTTGATGAGGGAGGAATTAACCTTCATGAGCCATGGGAAACAGGAATAAATAGTCTGTGTGGAGTAGGGGAGACCTGCCCTAGGTGTGTGGTCTGACTGCGTGGGGTAACCTTGAACACATTCACAGTCTTGCTGTGCTCACTGCAGTGTCATTTGAGGCTGAAGTTGAGCTGAGACCACAAATCCGAGCTCTCAAATCATCCCCTTCATTCTGGAAGTGTTTGAAAACCCTTCCAGGCTGTGATATATCCAACAGGATGGAATTCCTTGTACTAGGGGAAAGGGCTGACCAGCAACAGGATTGTCCTCTGTATCCCAATGTCCTTCTGCTTTGGCAAGAATCCTGGCCTTGGTGTCCCTCTTGTATCCAGAGCACTTTGCCCTGACAGTGACCCAGGGATGAGGTGCACTCAAATATCTCATGCTTGTGAATCCCATGAAAACAGCCTGTGATCCTTCCTGGGGGTAATAAAAGCATCACCATGTGGATCAGTGGGAATTTTCTGGTTGTGAAGGAGATGAGCAACCTCATATATCATGTTCCTAATTCCCCTTTACATTAAAAGCAAAAATGTAAGTGAATATTATCTTATTCTTACCTCTATCCACATTTAAGGGCTCAAGGGGTTTCAGAGGCATGAGAAAAAACCAGCTGGCCAAAAGAAATTACTCTCAGCAAGTTGTGTCTCCCCACTGCTGTGTAGCCCATTAACATCCTGCCTCCTGAGGATTTCTCCCACTTATAGAACACAACTCAACCAAAATGATGCAAATCTTCCCCATTTTTCTCTGGCTCTAGTGAGACATCATAAAGCCATGGGTTGTGATAATTGGTGTGCTACTTTTATGTCCTGTCTCCAAAGGCTGTGCCACTCAGGGGCACACAAGAGTCTCACTACTCTTTCTCACCACCCCATATGTACTTTTTCAGCCTCCTGCACTACTGAGATAAGGTATCATGGGCTTGCACTACCTCTAACCACCACGAAATTCAGGCTTGTAGGCTGTTATCCAGCACTTGTTAAGAACAAAATTACTTTTTCCCCCTGTCATATCAGTTAAAAGCACCAGGAAACTGCTCGGAGAGGTCTGTCAATAATAGAAAGGCCCCATCCTCCTGCAGACAGCGCTGGTAACAGGGACAGATGGGTCAATGTGTGTGTTACTACTGCCCTCTCCTGCCTGCAAGGAGAACCGGGATTCCCAGCCCTGCCCAGGTGTTCCAGGAGACACATGCCCATGACATCACAATATTAGCATGGCATTTCCCAGCCGTGCTCCCACGTGTCTGATACAGAGAGCTCTAGACAATCATCTGGAGTTTCAACTACTCGCCAGCCAAACCTAAGCTCTAGGTTTGCAATTTCAGCAATTCCACAACTTCCCTGACTCATGGGCTTGTGAGTGATGACACCAGAAATAGCAGGGGTTTATTATGCTGCTACCAGAGCCAACACAAGAATTCCAGGGCAGTAAGATCACTCATGGCAAGCTTTGTCTACAGAAAGAGCTGGAGTGCCACTGCCTGCGTGCACTGCTGCAGTCTGCTGTGGGACAAGGCCAGAAGCTCACAGAAGTGCTCACATGTGGGGTCTTGAGGAAAAATAAGGGGAAAGAACAAAGTTATTTCCACAATCCTTAGAATATAGGTGATGAGGAAAAAAAGAAAGTGGAATGAGCAAACTTATTTCCACAATTTTTCATATCTAGGCGTATTTCCACTGTGGATTTAGACATCCAAATTCATCAGCTCAATTATTCTGCCCAAACACAGGCACCCACTGCCATTTGAGTTGAACTGGGGTACCCAGTTTGGTCATGAGCTGCTGCTCCAGGGGCACACAGATCTCCTTTTGTTACTGTGTTGTATCTGCCAGCAGTTATGGATGTCTTGGGTATTACAAATTATACGGGGTAACTAAACAGAGCCCTAAATGTCTGCAGTGATGGAGGCTCCAGTGTCCAATGGGAGCTCCCAGGTAGGTGTCCATGCTCCAAAAAAAGACTGAATTGTCACAATTCTGGCCAAAGGGTGCTGATATTGGCCTGTTAACCCTATAAATATAAAAATATTTCAGGATACATATTCAATTCACATAGAAATAGGGGAAAAAAGGATAATGAGACCTGTTTTTATAGGGTCTTTAAACATAGATTAATTCACTTTGCCGAGGCATGGGAGAGCCTGAAAGGTTTTACAGCAGGGGGTAGAACCTGACCAGTTTGCAGCTTGGACAGATGCAACACTGCTGAAGGCTGTGTCAACTATTCCAGTTGCTGGAGACGTACAGTATCCTACAGGAAACACCCTAGGGTTTCACAGCACAAGGTCTTCCATATGATCAGAGGGACAGATACACCCACACTTACACAGACCAAACCAGAATACTGTGAATAATGGCTTTGTTGTGGAGTTGATTACAGCCAGCACAGACTAATCAGCCCCTGGCTCGTGACACTTCTCTGATATCTGGTCCTTGGATACCTGGCAACTCTGCCACACTTGGAATAAAACAGATTCATGGGCTCTCGTTTGCACCACTCTTGTACTCAGCACCAGGCATTTGCTTTGACCTCTGGTAGGGATCATGGCCTCTCTTTTGGACCCAGTATAGATTTTTTTCCTCTTTTTCTGGTCATATACTGGATCATCTGACCATGTATCACAAATCATTAGATGTCTCCCAAGCAGGAGTGACCAGGACTAATTTTAGTTATCTGTGCCCCCCTAAGACAGCACAACCATCTTCCTTTGCTTTTCCAAAATCATAGAACTCGGCAAAAGGCTGCCAACCCCTCTCCCTGTCTCTACCCCAGGTGATATTTTACTGGTAGTGGAGGGTCTGAGACACCACTTTGCCTAGAAATCCCCTTAAAAAAAAAAAGTAGGTTACTGCCTTTTGCAGGTTTTCATGTATAATAAAAAAGTTTTTTCTTTTCTTTCAATCTGCCAACATTCAGTAAAGACTTTTGACACGTGAAGATAGAAGGGAACTTAATTGCACACTTGGTTCTGACACTTCCCTTTGTTAAAATGAAAGAACTTTTAAGATGAACTTTTCAACAGGTAGAAAGTAGAGGTTGGAGGAAGGAGAGAAGAGCAGTGCTGACAGGGCCAACTGGGGATAGTGGATTGTTTAGAAGCCAAAATGACTGACTGTTTTCAGTTGTTGAAAGGAACTGTTTTTCCTCTAAGGACCTGATTCATTAAAACTGTATGCTGCATTTACATACATTTCTGCTGAATACCTCTCTTTGCCTGAAAGGCTGGGGTGATGCTGTCTTTTCAAGCAGTCGGTGTCTAGGTCCATGCAGATGACAAGCATTTAGAGAAATCAGGCTTGGATGGGGTCCAGCAGCACAGCAGGAAATTGGTTTCTGCATCCCCTCTTAGAAAAGACGCATCTATCCAAGGTCTCTGTTCCCAGCTTGTATTACTGTGATAAAGTGAAGGGTAAAACCAGCTTAGCACAGTTTTCTTGCTTATAACTCAGCAGTGAAGGACCTTGTAAAGACCAGCAAGCTGAGTTTACCCAGTTTTTCCATTATACCCCTGTCCCAAAAGACAGGAGTTACAAGATTATAATGAAGGACCAGGTGTGCAGTGAGTCTCCTAAAAGGAATCATGGACCATAGAGACTCTCTTTAGTATTAGAAAATCCCTCTAGGCACAGAGATTGCATCTGTGCTAACAAAGTAAACTGCACACACTCTGAGTCATCAGATTGCACTTGTCCATGTTACAAAAATGTTAGAATGGCTTCATTGAATTCTCTCAAATATCTTTTGGGCAAGCCATGGGAGACAACCCTCAACAGGGTCTATTCTCAGGAAGCCACGTGGTTTAGGAGGCTGGAGGAGCATGACTATATGGATGTTATCAGATGGTGACAAATGGTCTGCAGGTGTGAGGGTGACCCTTGTCACTCCACACTTCACTGGGTGCCACTGCTACCAGGCTACATGTAGCCACTGTCACCAGTGCCAGGTAAATCCAACACAGATCAGGGCCCCAGGTGAGTGTCCTGATCATCTGGAGGTGATCATGCCCTTCTGATCCCCCCTTAGTGCCTTTATTTCCAATACAGGCAATAGAGAACTCTATGCTAATTTGGACAGACCCACTTTCCTTTTTTTTAATTAACTGAATCATAAACCAAGTGAAAGTAAGTGGTGTCTGTTCATCCATGGTCCAGATAATCTTCTCCTGAGAATATGAGCTAAATGGAACTGATTTGGTTTCTTATTTTTTAAAGTTTGTTGGTAGAATACTCCTAGGCTAATTAACAAACAACAATACAACAACACAAGAATGAAAACTCCTTATTTTTGAGACTTTCCTAGTGCTAGGTCCTATATAGAGGAATTCCAGGGAAGAAATTTAACCCCCAGGTGCTGAGACATCCTGAGAAGCCTCAAGGAAGACTAAGTGGGAGAGGGAAAAGAAGCAAGGCCATCCATCCTCTACAAGAAGATGGGCTACTATGCTGGTGTGAGACCAGGGAAGATAGACCCTGAATTCTCATACAAGGGCTCCTTCCTTCACAACCCCTTTGTCTTAAGACTTTGTCAAGTCTCAAATATCCAAGACTTCAACTTGCAGATAAAACAGTGCCCACAATGTACACAAGCCCATGCACAAGTATTGGTGTATTTACACAAAATAATTAAGAGTAATTTACACATTTCAGGTATATTCTAATGCTAGTTCACCATTTCCTTTAACCATAAGCCTTGCTGCCAATGTGGGCAAGCTAATCTAGGCTTAACAATGACAAACTGGGTCTTATTCAGGGGCAAAATCACATTTTAAAATGTTAGCATTAATATAGTTCCAAAGGGAAAATACTCCTGTTCAAGAGACACTGTATGTTGTTGGCTCTGAGAATTTGGGGCAGGGAAGCCAGAGATGGATTTGATTTTAATTTCTGTAACAACACTTTTGTCAAGCAACTCTGTGATGAATGAGATCACTCAGGATAAGGTGGGAGTGTTTTGGGAATCAGCTTTATGGGTAGGATTACACCTGTTTTATTGAAGAATTTCCATTTTCCTTTTAGACAAATATGTAAAGAATTCCAAGACCTTCTAAGTCAAGACAGATCACCCCTCGGATCCTCCAGACCAACTCCAATATTAGACCTTGACATCCAGAGACATTTAACACATTTCAGGTATGATTTTGAAGAGGAAATTAAAAATCCATACATTTGATTTAGACTGCATATGATGTTTTAATGTTTTTTGTTCCCTTACCTAAAAGACACTCAAATAATTAATTAACATCCACAATCCCTGCTAGTTGTGCCTATTGAAAGTGCAGGTTTGCCCAGAAATATCATTCAAGTTTGCTGCATTCAACCAGCTTCTAGGACTACAGTCTGAGTTTGAATAAGATATTTTCTGCATCTACTGGTCAAATCTCCCCATTTGGCCAGCAAGTTGTCTTGCTTTAAGTGTGAGCCAAATCACAGCTCACAAGTGGATGGTCTAGAAGCAAAGAAACTTGAGTTCTGAACCAATATAAATTAATCAAAGTAGAAATAATAGGAAGAAGAGGTTACATCCTTGCCAATTAAATAAATAGTTCCAGAAGCACTTCTAGGCTACTGAGATAATTTGACAATGTCTTACCAGGACCATTTTATTAACTCTTTGGCTTCCAAAGAAGGCTGACCTCAAAGTACATTACCTATTAAAACAATTTTACTGCACTAATTTCCGAACAACACACTGGAAAAAATATGGGAGAATGAAAGCTGACTCACGCTAAAAAGCCAGCCATACTGATATATGATATACTTAGACTCAGTTCTTGAATAATATTTAATTTACTGGTTTAAACTGGCTTAGAAACTGTTTTGAAGACAAAGACCCATGATACATGCACACCAAGTCCAAACTTCATTAGAATATTATGCTAATTATGTATAAAAGTGTATAGATATTTTGGGGTCAGAAAGATTTATTAGCACAGGAGCTGCTGTGCAATTTCATGTTTTTGCTTTAGGCAATGTGTCAGATACACTCAAGAGTGAGGTGGGAACTTCCAGAGGGCCACTTTGAAATAGTGGGGTCAGCTAAGATACCTATCAGAGATAAGTTTGATGAAACATCCTGGAGGTGCTCCTGTCTTTGCCCAGGCCACAGAGGGGAATAAGGGACTTGCTGAGGCTACAGATTGTTAATTTTTTCCATCCTCTAGCTGATATATGGAAAAACATCCGAAGAACTGTTCCAGAGAGCTGTTTACAGACCACAATATTAAGCAAGCTTCACAGCCCTATAAAGGCTTAGAACTGTGCTGTTTATCCTTTAGCAAAACCAGCTGAGCCACTCTTCCTTCACTGGCCAGACAGACAACATCTGTGTCCCAGTGTCCCAACATCTGTTAGTTATTAGCATTCTGATAGGCGCTGTGATAACTGATGTTTCGTCTCTTAGACTTCGAGTAGAATCCCAAAAATACCAGCCATCCCACTTCTTTCACACATCTGTTGAGGTATGGAGAGGCAGGAGTAATTCCACATCTGCAAACGAACACATTCCTGACATTCCTGTTTATTCTTCCACACATCTGTGTGCATCCTGCATGTGTATGAGCACACCTGGACAACCCCACTCCTATTCTCAAGCAGTGCTGTGCAAGTGCATGCACAGAGCACCCAAGTGTGGATATATTTTCCATAATACACACTCCAAAACCCCCAACTACATGTGCACATCAAGAGAAACATCCTTGTTTATGCAGAATGCTCATTGAAGGATTTTAATGAGCTACCTAAGCTTGTGGAAAAAGAGATAATTCCCTATTACACATGCACAGAAGAAGTGTGACATGAGGAGGCTAATCCCCAAGGGTTCCTGTGTTTAAAGTGGAAACAGCGGTCAGGATAAAATGCTGAAGGCTTCAGCTACAAAACTGTCAACTGGTACAGCTCCCATCCTTCCTTCTCTGCTGCACTTCAGTAGGTTGGAGGGCAAAACTTCTGCAGGCAGCTCCTGGATCAGTCAGTACTTTCTTTCATGTCTGCTGTAGGCACCAAGTGTTGGACTGAAGATGGGTACCTGGAGGAGCACAGGCTTTCCTCCTACACAGGGTCTTCCCTGGCCTTAAATCAGCGTCATCTCTGATTGTGCTCAGGACATGATGAGCGCTGCCAGACCAGAGGTGGGCCTGAGACCATATTTCTTTCCCAGCTAGTGCAGAGGTGCTGGGGTCAGATCAGCTTCTGATTTGGAAGTTCAGATGCCTGTGGGAGCCTCCACTGCAGCCAGCTGTACATCTCCTGCCTTGGTGCTCAGGAATGTCACCTGTATAGCCTGAAGAGTCTGAATTAAGCAGGTCTAACGTAGATGTCTACATAAGAGTAACTTGAATTTCTCTCTAAACTCCATTGGCTGAACATTCTAGTCTAGATCTCCACCAGAATGGGAGATCAGCCAACCAGTATACACTAGACACTGTGGACAGAAACCTAATGTAGGCTCAAAAAATAGTAATTCCCATCTCTTACATCCATCAGTCTTCACAGCCAGATCATCTCAACCCCTACTACCTCTACTTATCTTCTTGAGATTAAATATCACAGAATCATAGAATGGTTTGAGTTGGAAGGGACCTTAAATCTCATCTTGTTCCAACCCCCTGCCATGGAGGAACAAGAGTCTTTAATGTCCCTTCCAACCCAAACCATTCCATGATTCTATGACATGATGTCAGAAATCTGAAGAGATTTTTTATGACCATAAAAAATCAGAAGAATCACGCAAATGTCTATTATTAAAATAAGTTCTAAGATATTGAAAGACTTTTTGAAGAGCTATAGCATCAGATATCTACAGTGGAATTGCACCCAACTTCTACTACATTGAGATGAAAGGAATTTTTCTTTAGGAATAAATTCTCTATAGCTGTTCAGTGTAGAGTTGTGTAATCCACTTTCTCATGATGTTACTTGTTCCATGTTAATAATTAAGTCCAGGGTTTACAGCCTGGCACAGGTCAGAGAGAAGCAGTTTTTTTCCCGTTCCCTCTGTTTTAAATTTTCAAGTTCACACTTCTCTCTGAAGTTTTTCCACTGAGTATTAGTTCACTGAGATTGCAAATGTGTCCAACCTGAAGTACAGGATAGGCTCCATGAAGGGATCAGAAGTGCTGGGTTTGTTCAAACTCCAAACTCAAAGTTCACACAAAGCACACAACGGGAAATCTTCAAAGGAGCTGACAGTGAGCCTGAAAACTTCTGGATTTTGCACAGTCTTATGCAAAAAAACAGAGGCTCTTGTACTTCTCTGGTACACCCCTGTTTGTGCAGCTACTGTTTGAGATGTTCATCTGGGCTGAATTAAAAAAAACTTAATGCTCCATGAAGAATGATTTTCCAATATTATTTGATCATGAACAGATGATTCAGACCCATAAATTTATGGCAACAAATATTGTGCACTACCTGGGCCAGAGTCATTTTATGTTTTCTTCATTCAATATTTTTCCCTTTTCAATACATTTTGAACTGTATTGAAATCTTCAGGGAAGTTACTTTGATGACTTCACTTATGAGTAGGTTGTTGAAGTTATATTGATAACTTCAAATAACTTCAAGCATATTGATACAAGCAGATAAAAGTTGTGCCAGAGAGGAGGCATTGGCCGTCTGTGCTTCTCTTTACCTCCAGAATTTCTGGATTTTTTTCTGCCTGGTCTAACCAAGCACTAACTCAAACTATTCCTGGGGACAGTGGTACATATATATCACCAATAAAAGTGTAAGCTTAGAATTCTTAGAAGCACCAGCCCCTATTACAGCCTGCTCAGGCACCTTGCCTGTGTTATAAATTTAGATTTAGGGAAGTCCTGCCTTGCCAGGGCTGGATCCCAAACCTCATGGGCTAAGTGTTGGGGCAGCTCAGATTTCTAAGCATTGCATAAGTCTGAGTTCAAGCAGAGGTGATATATTTGTTGTGGGGCTGCCCAACCTGTGCTTCACCTCTTCTTTGAGCTGGATAGGTTGGAAGAGATATTAAGGATCATCTTATTCCAAACTCTTTGCCATGGGCAGCAACACCTTCCACCAGACCAGGCTGCTCAAAGCTCCACTCAACCTGGTCTTGCACACCTTGAACACAAAGGGTCCTGTGGGCTGTATCTGAAAGTCACCACTTGAGTTACCCCACCCCCAGTTTCTGAGGAAAAACTCATAATGAAGTCTTGGAGCAAAAAAGAAAACCCTGAAAAAATCCATTTCCTTTACTAAGTGCTGAGACTTTTTGTTCAGACACAGGAGCATCTCATTACTGTCCTCTAAAGGCTGATCTGTGCAAAGCATTTTTGAGTTTACTACAAATGAGAGCAAAGTCAGCACATCAGTACTGGAAAAGAACCTGAAATTTTGTAGAGCTTTAATGAGAGGAACCTATTTTTCTCACCCTTTCCTTTCAAAGTGGAAAGACCATAAGGATCATCAGGAGAGTAAAGAGTGAGAGGAGCAAGAGCAAAAGAAAGAGAAGTGAAAATGAAAGAGAAAAGAAAATACTTACATAAAATTTAGTTTCTTTTAAAATACTTTCTATTACTTATAATTCAGAGAGATTTTCTCCAGAATCTCACAGAATCATGTGAGGCTTCTGTGTACATGTGCATGCACCAGAGTATGGAAGAATGAAAAGCTGGGGAGTTAATTTCTCATGAAACTTAAACCAGTTTCAAATCCTACAGATGTCAGTTAAGCTGAGGCATCATCTCTATATTTTTCATTACTTTTCAGGTTATATGAACCTTTCCTCAGCCTTGTAAGTTCACTGGGTTCGGGTTCAGATCAGGTAAAATAGCCACAAAAATGAGAGACAACTCAATTGTCCAAAGCGATGGGAAGGAAAAGGGAGATTGTAATGTTTAGAGATAGCAAAATGATAGATGTAAGCAAAACATATATAAGACACTGAGAATAACTCACTTTAGAAAATCCCAGACATAATAAAGCAGTGAATCATGACCTGCAGCAGGGGAACACAAGTCTGCTGGAGACACAAGAGCATTGAGATACACACTCAGGTTTTATGGCACAGGAATTTGTGAGGGGAGATGGTGAAGGCTTGGATGAGCTCCAATAACATAACTCTGCCTCTAAATCAGCAGAGCTGAATGGTGACATTGCAATCAATAGGTGGTTCTGCTGGATCTGGAGCAACATTAACCAATACAATCATCAACCCCATCCTTTTTCTGTTAGGGCTGTGCAGGTAGATCTGAGGCATGTCAGTATGGGAAATATCCATAATTCCATATCACTCATCTCTGTAGTACTTTTGTACCAATCACACATTTAGTGCCCTCTCCAGAGCAGAGAATCAGACCAGATGAGCCAATTATTCTCAGTTGTAGAGATTCCTGCTGTGCAGAATGGAAGTGTTTCTGCCACATTTCAAAGAAGGAATGAAGGCAGGCAGAAATTAAGACACGCCCAAAGATACAGAAAAATTAATCTAATTAACTGTGTGACTTTAGACCTGGACACTGGACCACAATTGACTGTAATGTTTGGATGCTTCTGTGGTTCCTTGAATTAATTTGGCCAAGACCACCTCTTTCTGTCCCAAACAATTCCCAGGCACTAGTCAGCCTTGTCTCAGTTGGAACCTTAGTTATGATCACTATTTTCAGATAAAAATGCTTGACTGATAGAGATGGGGCCAGGCTGTGCCAGATCACTCATGACCTGAGAAATCTGTGTATCCTCACTTTGCTAATGCAGCTAAAGGTGAACCAACAGCATTCCCCAGCTTCAGTTTAAGAACCTTAGAGTGACTCACCTGTCTGGTGAATGTGGAGATCTAGGGTCATTTTGGGTGTGAAGAGACATCCTGTTCTACCTGCATCTGCCACTCAGAGCAGCATTTAGGGTATCCCTCCAATTGGACCAAATATCCAAATCAATAAGGCAGTATTTTTTTTAAATTATTTTTGTTAATATTTCTCTCCTGTTGAGTGGAGAGAGCACATTTCTTCTTCTCTCTTCCATTCTGTCACATCTGAGATTCAGCCAGGAACCCGAAAGTCACACTGATGTGTCTTCATGTCTTTGTATTCTTAACTTGCCCTTGCATCAGAACAGCTTTGTTGCTTGTTGGGGTTTGTTTGTTTGTTTGTTTGTTTGTTTTTCTTTAATTTTCAGCAGAATTCTTTTCTTGGTTCCCCCAAATCTCATGTAAACTAGAGTTAGCAGAAAACCCATCAAAATGACCGACATTCTATGCTGAAAAACCAAAATCATAACGCATAAACCTTTCAAATAGAAGACTTTCTGAGATTGTACTCATGAGATCTGTGTCTTGCTTTAGACATACAGACTCCCTGACCTCATCAAACACCCTCCTAGCCTTACTTTCTTTACTTGTGAAATTGGGTAGAGACAGCATAGACACATCTCCTACATTTGCTTTTGGGAGACTTGTGTCTCTAAGAATCTGGGGTGTTTGGAAGTTTCAGATATCTTACTAATGCTATCCATCATATAGGAAAAGGAGAGTATTTGTTGTATTTGATCCTTTAACTTCAAGGCTATGTTTCATCAAGATGCAAAATCACACCCAAATCTTCTATTTTATATATAAAAGATAAAGAACAAAACGGCAAAGGGAAATCTACTTTCTTGTGACAGTTCTTTCACTGCAGAAACCTTATAAAAACAGACACACAAAAAATAAGTTCAGAATACTAAAGTTAGGTAATGAAAGCAATCAGCATCCTCATGGATTATTCTGTGTTCTGTCGAGCCATCCAGCTGATATGAAGCACCCTTCCTGTGAAACTGTTTGAGACAGGGTTTTGTCGCTTAGCTCCTCGCTGAGCCTGGCGCTGGCAGTGCCTGGCATCATGCTGACGAGGTGGCACGAAAAGTGACAGACAAGAAACCAGAGCCTCAGACTTTGGGAGCAGTGAGAATGTAACATCCTTCTTTCCAAAAGGGAAGATGGAGCAATGAAATGGGTTTTGAAGCTCAGCGTGTTTTCTAAACTGTACCAAGGAGCCAAGCCCAAAGACTTACTTGTGTTTTCAAAGATGCGTTCACCCCCTTTTATATATTGTTCTCTCTTTTTTTTTTTACACTCCTTTGCTTATCAGGAGGTAGAGCAGCTTCTGTTATAATTCCAGAGATCTCAGTTCATAGCAGCAGCCTCCTGTTTGGATGCAGGGACTGGAAGAAGCCTGGCACACGATGAAGTTTTTGGTGAAACACCTCTGGTGCCCTCTAGAGTTCCCTGATTTCCAGGAGCTCCCTCAATCTTTGGATTTTGTTAACTGAGAGGGACAACACTGGTGCCTAGAGCTGAGGCATTTGGGAGCAAGAAATTGTTTCATTCTTGTTTCTTTTTTTTTTTTAAGTTTTATTTTTACTTTTTTTCCTCATCTCTCTATTTACCATAAGTATTAGAGTGGCTTCCTCTGGGATCTTTCCCTCACTTCCATTCCAAGGGATTCCTGCTTTAATCTTTCAATAGTAAGGTCTCAGTCACCTTGTCCTGCTCCCCTGATGAACTAAATCCTTTCTAATTTATAATATTGTTAAAGGTTTTTGTCATGGGTTGTATGATACCATATTCCCTCAGAGTCAAAATATATGTAGTCAAGGAAACAGACAACAATCTGTCTTATTTTTTTTATCTGATTCATTAAAAGCTAAATTCTATAATCACAGAAAAAATATAAATACATTCAACAAAGAAAGGGAAAAATCTTGAGAGGTGCTTAGATTTTCAGCACAGCACTAAAGATTTCTTAAAGCATTTAAGGCACTCTAGTGTTTTCCAAAAGAAAAAAGAAATGCCTTCCCCTTCTTTCCACATTAAAAGGCTACAAAATTGATTGCGCTTTGTCATGAGTATGTTTATATATGTTAATTCTTGGTCTTGTTTGAGGAGGGTAATAGGCCTTCTCAACTACATTTCCTCACTGAAAAAAATTATAGATGGTAGTAAATTGAATTTATCTCATCCATTTCTTTGCCTTCCCATAAAGTAAAGATGAACCAGGAAATGGTTTAATCTTTGGTCTACAGCTCAGAACCACTCCACAGTTTTCAGAAGTTTCAGGTCTGTTGCCTGGGCAATTTTTAATGTGGAAAATGAGTCCCAAAGTCTGAAATGTACAGATCCAAAATAGATTATCTTAAATTTGGGGCATCATCTGTAACATTCTCCTCCTACTTTTTCCATGGCTTTTACACATGGTAGAAGGAGGTCCATCTGCTTAGGAGGACATGTCCCTAATACACTATGAACAGAAGGAAAACATGAGTGCCTTGTTTGAAGGCAACTCCTGTTCTATTTGCTGCTCTGGTCCTATAGACTTCTTATTCCTGTAATATACACTGCCCATGTTCTGATTTTTGACTATCACTCTAACTTGTGTCATGGCTAGAACTTCTGAGCTTCTGAAGTAAAGTTATCACCATTTAACTTTCTGGGCAACCTTCACAAGAGAGACCTTGAAATCAACAGAAGCACCTCACAGTCAATATTGTCACCTCTATATTCAGATGTTACTTGTGTCAGTGAAGAGATACAAACATTTTATGATTTCCTTTGAACCCATGAAACACCACATCATATCTTACCATCTCTCATCAGCCACTTGCTGCTGAATTTAGATAATCATGGTGTTTTCACAGTCAAAGTTCTGAGAAAATCTGACCAAAAACTTCAAGCTTGATTTGTCTTCATTATTATTGCTTTAAAGGGCTTATCTATTTTAAATGAGGGTGGAAACATTCAGTGCAGATGGCCTTTTCCACCCCCCACTGAGGGGGAAGCTGTTTCTCTTGCTTCTTGTCGGAGCTGCACCAGCCTGGGGTATGAAGGAGTCCTTGAGGTGGTTGCCAAACGATTCCACGCCTTCAGGCGCACTTGGATCTTTTCACTTTTAAGTAAGGCCATCATTAAAACATGAGCAGACATAATTGCATCATAGCACTGGGCAGAATTACAGGCAGGTCTGGATGTCCTTAAGCACCAGGCTTTGTAATGTGCTGGCCTGATATTCGTTGCCTTCTCTCTGCAGCTGTCCAACACCAGAATCAGAGATTTCAGCCTTGCCTCTCAGAACAATAAAGTTGGTTTATAGGAGCTGTAGCAGGACACACCACAAAGCTGAGAATACCCAGGAGACTCCATTTTGAAACCACCACGTTTACTTTTAGGTTTATAAATCCAAATAAAAGTATGATAATGAAAGAAACTCCTTTCATAGGTGAGGAGCATACCAAAAATGAACCAATTTCAGTGTGAGCTCAATTAGCCTGGAAAATCAGGCAGCTAAATTTGACTTTCAGGAAACACATTTGAATGCCATTAATCTTCCGTGTGTTATGTCTGATTTAAATGTAAAATCAGATTTTCTCCCAAACTTGAAACTTACTTTCATCAGCAAGGGGAAATTATCCAACTTTCTTGGATTTTTCAAAGACTTTAACTTGCAGAGAAATAAAGACCACCAAAATTAGAGCAAGGGGAATTACTGATAGAAATGTAAGATAAAGTAGAAGATAATATCTCTTGGCCTTTTTATGCTCATTACCTAAAGTGAGCCAAATGAAATACACCCTCACAGGAGCTTGGCAAGAAGGGCTGGTTAGAAATTTTCTGTAAAATTATTTCTCTTAATAAGGTTCATGGGAAAATGAAAAGGCTCTGCATATCCCCATTTGTGGAGAAGAATATATTCATCAGGAACTGAAAGTAGAGTTACCACGAGGCTCTGCAGCACCATTTCACTAAAAAGAGACACAAGGTTATGTTGTTGAGAGATGCCATATTTAATGATTACTGGTAACTAAAAGACTAAACTGCAAAGAAAATAGATCCCTTACTCACTCCAAAACATTCTTTTCCTATGTGCATTAGTTTTTAAACCAGAAGTTTCAGATTCTGGATAAATAGCAATATATTGGTGCTTTTATGTAAGCTGAGTGTCTGAGCTTCTCATGTAGTCAATGAAGATCTAGGGCAAGACATAGCTGAGCCTTTTTAGGTGCTGTTAGGTATTCCATCAGTCCCCTGCTTCTTTAAAAGCGTCCTAGTCCCTTCTACCCCTCTGTATTATTGCATGTTCATGTGACTTAGATATCTGAGTATCACAGAATATGTCAAATGGCACCCAAATCACATTTTTTTTTAAGATGGAGCCTTTAGTGTAGCCAGGAGAATAGTGCAGCTCACAATAAAGGAGACACATCCATTTAATGTGCTAATTCATTCTCCAGACTTCTCTGATGGTATTGAATGAAGCTCCAGGGCTCAATTCATTTGAGTAAACAATTTCAGATACACAATGGTAACCTGCCCAGTGTTAAAACATCTAGAAGCAGGCTGGACTTCAGTCCTATATCATATCTATCAAATCTGTGCAGATGTTCCAAATGTCACAGAACGTATCAAATCACTGTAGACTCTTACAGACAGGAAACTACCTCAAGTCTTTGACAGTAACAGGAGATCGGCACTGTTGATATTTACACCTACAAGTTGGCACCTACCCTTATGTACCTTAATATCAGATTTTGTCCCACGCTGGTGTTTTCTACAGTCTTGTTCAGCATTTCAGAGCATTAAAGTTTGTTCCTACCCCTAGAAATAATTTCTAAGACAATCCCTCTAAGTTTTGAAGGTAGTATTCCCACTTTAGTTCTCAGGGTCTACTGAGCTGTCAAACACAATATCATTCCTTTTGTTCCCAGACTGAAAGTTTCTAAAGTTGTAGACCAGAAATTTTCTTTTCCATTTAATATTGTATTAAATTTCCTACGTATTTGACCTTCTCAGTCTCTACAACGACCTGAAAGCAGATTCTAACCGGGTGGGGGTCGGTCTTTCTTCCCAGGTAACAAGTGATAGAAGAGGGAACAACCTCGACTTGAGCCAGGAGAGGTTTAGACTGGATATCAGGAAAGACTTAACTGAAAGGGTGGTCAGGTATTGGACCAGACTGCCCAGGGAAATGGGGGGTTCACCACCCCTGGAAGTGTTCAGTCATCACGTGGATGTGGCTTCTGGGGACATGGTTTATTGGTGGGCTTGGCAGTGCTGGGTTAATGGTTGGACTCGATGATCTTGGTGGTATTTTCCAACCTAAATAATTCTATGATTATACGATTTGCATCTGCTGGAAATGAATGAATGGATGAATGCAGATATTGCCAGCTTCTATAATACATACACTAGTTTCTTTTACTTGCAAGATCATGAAGATTTTTATGTGTCTCGGTATAGTCAGTTCTGCAAATCAGGACCCAGAAGATCACACAAGCAGTGTAAAAATCATGCAATAATACAACTAGTAATGATACCTTTAATTTCCTTTTCTTGCTTAATGTTTTTGTGAACACCATCACATTTTCATTTCTCTGGACTTCTGAAGACCAGAAAGTATGATAAAATGCAGCACAAAATCATTAAATCACCTGACTCCTAAAGTGACTTGAAGGGGCTTAAAATACTCATATATGTGCTACTGCTGGTTTAGTTTCTGCTATTTAAAACATGACTTAAAATGATGATGATTTTTATATTTCTGGTATGCCAAGCATACCTAAAAACAAAATAAAATTAAACTGAGGTATGTTTCCCTCTTTTTAACACTAAATTATAAAGATCTATCTATTGATACAAGTCTAAACTTCAAGCGTCCAAACTTTATGTGGTATTATTAATTGATGTCTGCAAAATATTGCTTGTAAATTTTTAATTATAATTTTCCTTGCATTACTAACTGGGAATAAACATAAATTCCTACTTTGAAAAGTGCCTGGAGACTGATGGATAAACATTCTAAATGCCAGTTATTTGTAAATAGCCTTTTGGAGACCTTTTATTAAAGACTATGCAACTCCCAATCTGAAATGAAGATAAATTTCCATATTGAACAATCATTTTGGTTAGACTTCATACATTTTTGGCATCTTCCCTAAAATACCAGCTTTCCTATCAAATAGGTTTCCCATGTCTAACAGACAGAAAGGTGACCCAAAAAAATATCTTGAAGCCTTTTCCATGTGGGTTGATACTTACACCATCCAACCAAATGTCCATGTCCTGAAAAACCTCTTTCCCCTTAGTCCCTACATTTTCACTTTTTTCTAAAAGACTTGGAAAGACTGAGAAGCCAAAGTGCAGAGCAGACAGGTCACCGAAGTGAAATACTCCTATTTCTGAGTCTCATGTGGGTGTCTGCATCAGATCAGGATTTACTGATGTGGTGTTCTTGACAGCCAGGGAGCCACTGTAGGGACAAAATATTAACGAGCAGGGAATGGGAAACAGTTATTTGTCCTTGTCAGAATCACTGTGGTGTGAGTTTTCATCTCTCACCGAAACCAATATAAAGTATTGATTTCTTAAAAATGCCCATAAAGTCAAAAATTAGCTTCTGTTCCTTTCATCTTCTTTCTTCTCTGATGTGAATTAAAATAATTGAAATCACTTTTGAAAGTGGCATTTCACTTGAAAATTTATTGAAATTAATTGAAATCACTTTTGAAAATGCCACTTTTCAATGGCATTTCAACCTTTGAAATAATTTTTAATTTATGTTTCTAAATGAAAACTAAAAAATCTGGAAGATTAGGGCAGAGTTTTTTTTTCACATGCCACTTAGCAAAATTAGAATAAGGGGAACAACTTGGCTGCCCATAATAAATTTAGGATTTTTGGCCCTTTCATGATCATCTTATAGTGCATACATAATATTTAGGCAAACAGCACCAAAGTTAAAGGCCTAAGAACTGGTTCCTAGTGGCACGCCCCATATCCTATGGGAACATCCTGCAGTCTTGCATCCAGATCTGGGGTCCCCAGCACAGGAAAGACATGGACCTGTTGGAGCAAGCCAGAGGAGCCCATGAGGATGGTTGGAGAGCTGGAGAAGTTCTGCTACAAGGAAAGGCTGAGAGGATTGGGATGGTTCAGCCTGGAGGAGAAGAGGCTGTGGGGAGGCCTTAGAGCCCCTCTGAGTACCTTAGCAGGCTCCATGACAGCTGGAGAAGGACTTTGGATAAGGGCATAGAGTGATAGGAAAAGGAGGAATGGCTTCCCACTGACAGAGGGCAGAGTTAGATGGGATATTGGGAAGAAATTCCTCCCTTTGAGAGTGGAGAGGCCCAGGCACAGGTTGCCTAGACAAGCTGTGACTGCCCCTGCATCTCTGGAAGTGTCCAAGACCAGGCTGGACAGGGCTAGGATCATCCTGGGATAGTGGAAAGTGTCCCTGGCCATGGCAGGAGGATGGAAGGAGATGATCTTTAAGGTCTCTCCCAGCTCAGCCCATCCTGGGATTCTATGAGCTTCACAGAGATGGTATCCAAGAGATGGGACCTGTGGAAAACTTGTATACCTCTGGATCTACAGGTGGCAGCCAGTAACAATGACAATAAAAAATCAGTGTTAAAAAAACCACCTTATTTATCTGAAAGGTGCAACAGGGCAAACCTATGTCAGTAAATTCAATACTACCAGGGGCACATCGTTAGAACTGGGTTACTTTTGCCAATAATTGTTTAGGATTGTCCATTAATTCAGCTGGCTAAACCAGCCCTGTGTGAAACGTTTTCTGTTCATCGCTTGAGCATGGGTATTGGCCAAGGGTATTGCCCAGGGTCTGTTCCCAACAGGAACTTCAGATCTCACCCTGTTGAATGGTCCAGGAGTTAAGCAGCATGGATACAACAAAATCATGCCAGTTGTGCTGAGGGTTAGACATGGTATCCTTGGCTTTGCTGAATTTCTGAGTACAGATGCAGTCATAATTTCATATAGAATAACCAGGTCATGTTTAAGAGTTATAATATCACAGAATCATTAAGGTTGGGAAAGAACTCCAATATCACCAAGTCAACCAAACATGATCCAGAATTGTGACTGAACCACACAGAATTCCTTTTATTTACCTAGGAAGGGGGAGCCAGACTTTATGACACTGGAAAATTAGCAATGCTGGAGAGCCAATTCTGTCTTTGCTTCTCTGAAGTCAGCAGCCCTGTGTAACTCTGCACTTGCTGCCAGTCTGTCCCATGGTGTTTTAGAACTGGGGCTCCACTAAAAACAACCTTTGAAGCTGTATGCAGTCTGCTCTTTGGCTCTATTCTTTCCTTTTCTGTTTCTCCCACAGGTAATAAATAGTTTAGGGAACAAAAATCTTGAATTTCACTATAGCAAAATGAGTGTATTGTAAACTCCTCAGTGTTTGTGAGCACATTGATATTTATGTGTGTGTGTGTATTTCTTTCCCTTTTCTTTTTCTTCTGTCTCCTTCCCATTTGTAGTTTGATCACTCATGGTTTTGGAACTCCTGCAATATGTGCTGCCCTAAGCACTTTCCAAACTGTTCTCAGTGAAATGCTGAACTACTTGGAAAAGCACACATCGCACAAAAATGGAGGAGCGGCGGAATCCGGCCAAGGACACGCCAACTCGGAGAAAGCCCCCCTGCGGAAAACTTCAGAGGCTGCTGTGAAAGAGGGCAAAACAGAAAAGACAGACTAGCTACATCAAACAGAATCTATTTCGAGAGAGTCTTGCTGCTGATATTTTTTTTAAATATATATATCATTGAGGGCAATTTATCTCCAGTGGACCAAATCCAAAAAAAAAAAAAAAAAAAAAGG
>VWYI01042044.1:0-27748 GCA_013399455.1 Anthoscopus minutus
CCCTGCCCAAGGGAAGAGCAGGGAGAACCAACCTCAGCAGCACAGCCCTGTGCAGTGTCTGGTCTGCCCCGTCTGGGTGGGAGACAACTATGGGGAACTAAGTCAGTTCTGCAGGCTGGGTGCTGCTACGCCATCTTCCTTTACATATTTAATTTCTTTTTGTTGATGGTGTATGAACATTTTCTCAGATGAATTTAGAAGGTGTTCAGTGGGTTGGGGAAGCTCCAAGACTTCACTCTCCCACTATATTAGCAAACTTCCACATTTCACTTGGCAAAATACCTGCTTCGTTGAAACAAATGATCCCTCACCCCTAATTTGAACTACTGGGGACTTCTGCAAACTTGCACCTGCTCAGCCTGAGCATGAAATAACACTGCAGTCTGTTTTGCCTGCTTTTGTGCTCCTGCAAATGATTTAATATTTTGCCAGTGCAGTAAATCAGAAAACCTTCCTACTGTACACGTTCATCCAAACTGGTGCTCACCTGACAGCAGGTCTTGTTCTCATTCTTAGACCTTTGCAAACCAATGATTTGTTTGGCACATTTTTCTAATACACACTTAGATATTTTAATTACTTTATTTGATACTAAATCTGTTTTACAAGTGATTGGGAAAGAAGAATTAAGCAACAGTATCCAAAATCCATATTAAAATTGCAACCTCCCTTGTAGCATCTGAAGCACTTGCAGGCAACTGAAGGTTTTCAGAGCCTGCATAACAGCATGTGCTTGTTCCTACATGGAATTTCCCTAATTCCTCAATCAATTACCTGGAAAAAGCGGCCATTTTAATCAAAACCCTAAGGGTAGATGAAATCATGGGAAAACACGAGCTTTATTGCAATGGATATTGACTGTAACTCATTAAGATGTTAAAGTATTGACATCCCGTTTGATGAGAAAAATGTCTGATAGCGAGTGTACATAACTGTGTTAGAGAGAATGCCAGCATCAACACATCATAATGAGTAACTAATGATGTCTGTGGCCTAACGAGGTGATTAAAGCAGTATCCTTTGATCTATGTCACTGACTTGATTTAATGCCAGGCTGAGATTGAATCTCTGTGCACCACTGGGGAGATTCAAGTAATTTGAGTAATTCACTCACCTTGTCCCTGCATCACCAGGGATATTTGTGATGAAGACAGTCACTTCTGTGGCTAAGTCACCCCGGGCAGCACACACTGCCAGGGAGGAGGTCGCTGCTCCCTGCCTGCTGGCAGCTCCTTGCAGGAGCCCCACTGCTGCAGAGCAGGGGTCTCACACAACCTCCTGCCATGGCCATGCATCTTCCTGGTGCCTCACAGTGCTCTCACACCACTGGCAGATTTTGGAAGCATCCTCCACCAAGCAAAGATCAAGATGCTTTGCTACCTTTCACCCAAGCACAGGAGGCAGGATCACACTGCTGAAACACAGGGCTGTGTGCCAGGCACATGCTGAGCATCCACTCAAACCACTGTGCTTGTTCAGCAGGACGAAAGCTCAGGTGCCCGCTCTTTGGGACAGCAAACAGCATGCCAAGAGCCCAAGCCAGAGACGACACCAGAGGCATAAAACCTTTGACTAGGCAGCCAGTCAATAGCCTGTTCTTAACAGTGACAAACCTTCTCACTCTCACTAGGGGAAGGGAATGTTAACCCTGTCCATACACCACAGCAGCTCTTTCAAACAGCCTCTCCTACCTGTGGAGGCAGGCCTTGGCTGAGTAGTGTTGCCCTTGATAAGTCTGGGATTGTATTTTCTTCATGAGGCTACCAAAACAAAAGCATGGCCACCTTGAGTCAGGCCAAGGGTTCATTTCTGTGATGTAGGGGACAACCGGGTGCCCAGGAAAGAGCACACAGACTGGGTGGGCATGTGGGGGTTAGCACTCCTTGGCAGTCTCTCCACTGCCAACCACTTTCAGCTGATATTGAGGAATGTGGTTTATATAGGAGCAGCTACTGTGGATTCATCTACACCAGCTGCTTGTATTTTGTGTTGCAGTATTTCTTCCTAATGAAGCCAGTAACAGGGATTAATTTTCCCTCCCAATCATCTTTAACCTTAAGCAATAATTAGTACCAAAAGCATAACTGAGACTCAAATTCTGGGCACCTGCCTTGGGCAGGAAATTATTTTGCTTGATGAATAGATCATTTTTTACAAAGGGCTTTTTCCTGTACATAAATAACTGTGCTGGCTCCTAGATGCATGGGTGTGATGCTGCCATCTCCTTCCAAACAGGGATCGTCACCAGGGAGAATAATGGCCCCCCTGCCCCGGCACCAGGGCTGGACACTGTGTAGCCTCCTCTCCCCCAGCTGTTCCCTAAAAGAAAGAAAATTGCTCAGGACTTGTGCAGATCCCATCCCAGTCTTCATGCAGCCCCAGCACAGCCACCCCTCCATCCCTGCTGGGGTCTTCCTTGTCCCTGCCACAGAGAGGGGCTCAGCTGAGGGCCCCAGCAGCAGCACATCCCTCCAGCTCTGTCCCCAGCCTCATTACTCACCTCCCCTCCACGGCCCTGCTGGAGGCTTTTAGCGTTTATTGGTAATTTATAACATTGACAGCAGCACTGCCCCATCACACACAGGGCACCTGAGCCATGACCCACCTCCCGCTCTCCCCACACATAAACACCTGAACACATAGCAGCCCATATTTCCTTTCAAATATACCAGATCTCCCCCCACCCCTTACCAGGCACAGCTTCTCTGGCTGGGAACTAGGGTCCAGTTCAGGCAGCCTTTATTGTCCTGGGTTAGCCATGTGCAAACAGGCTGCAGCTGCAAGGGTGGCCTCATGCCACCAAGGGTGGCTGAAGGCAGCATCCAGCTGCTGCTGCTGCTGTCTTTGTCCCTGAAGGGGTCTACATGCAACTGAGGCAAGAGCAATTCCTCTCCGTGTCCTGGGGAGATGGTTTACACTGCTCTGCCCGCCTTGCATTCTGCCAATGCTCAGAAAATAAAGTTTGTGAAGCTCATTTTGATGTTTAGGGTGTGGGCTTCTGTGATAACTCACTCCCCTGAGCATGCTGGCATAAATTGTGCGCACACTAGAGATAAATATAGCTCCAAAATAAAGTTCTAATTTGATGAAGTAACTGGGAAGCTATGCAGGCTCCTGGACACCCCAGCTGCCCCTGCCTGTGACTGGCTTGTCCCTGCAGCATGGGCTGGATGGCCAGGGGTGCCCAAGGATATGGGGCAGTGAACCACTGTGTGGGATGGGTGCACCCCAGGGACACACTCCTGTGTGGAGATTAGTGACCAAAATGACTCGTGTGAGAAGGAAACAAGGGACAGGAGGTGTGGACAGAGGTCACAGCAAGGGGGCCTGCTGTGGCTGTAACAGGCTCTGCCCACATGCTGTCCATTGTTGTCCCCTGGCCCATGGGATGAGAACCTGGGAAACAGTCTCCATGCTTGCCTGATGTGCTTCAACCTTTGTGCCATCTCCAGACATTTTTGTTTTTTAGAAAAAGCATTTTTTTGTGTCCCCTTCTCTGCCAGGTAAGGATGAACACAGCTGGAGCACCGTGGCCCTGGCCAGCACCATCCCATGGAGACACTGACCTGAGTCATGGCTGGGTTATCCCAGGCCTGGCCGGTACGACGCTGCAGATTAAGAAATCCCAGAGGCACTGCTGCTGGGGATGGAGGACATTTCTGGCTTTCTACAACCTCTTTGCCTTTGTGCTTGCCCTGGACAGGGGTTCCTGGTGATGCTTTTGTTTCTGACATGGTCTTGGGAAACCAAGCCTGGGGGGAGGCCTCCGAAGGGTTGTGCTTGGTGCCTCTCAGCTTAGCAGTAAAAAGAAATTGCACGTCAGGACACAGGCTGCAGGCACTTCCAGAGATAAAACACTGTCAGCAGAGTCCAGACCATCCATCAGAATAAATGTAGCTGATGCCATGATTTATGGGACAACGATGAAGGTTTAATCCTCCTCTCAGCAGTGCAACCTGATTTGCCACAAAACCCTGTTAAATTTTGTGGCACACGCTTCATCACTTCATTAGGAGATAGAGAGAAAATGGTTCAATGCATTCCTGAATCTTTTATGGCTGGGACTCTCCTCCCACCACTCCCAAGTGATGGGTAATCTTTCTGATCAGATCCCCAGGAAAAGACCCCGTGGGATTACAGAGAGCGAAAGCATTAACAACAGTGACAGGAAAGGAATACAATATCCCTTTAAACAATTAAATATTGATCCTGCAGGCCTGGGGTGGACTCCATCACACAAAAGGAAACACCTCTGTGAATTAGTTTGGTGACATCCATACTCTTAGATGATATAAAGGAAACCAAGATTATTTGCTTCACTTATTTTCTTAATGTTTTTCCCTCAATTAGAGAAATGCATCTGGTATGAACTGCACTCACCTCTCAGACACTTGGCACTCATCTTCCCAGAGCCNGTGCTTGCTGGGGGCAGGGTTGCCTAGCTGCGTGGATAGAGGGAAGAAAACAATGCTGGGAAGCCTTAGGTGCCCTTTTGTGTGTCCTCCCCTCTCCCCCCACCCCGTGGATGTCCCTCCCAGGACTCCACAGAAGCTGCCCCTCCACGGAACTGCCCATGGGGCTCACCTGCTCCCCTTGGAGCTCAGCTCAGCCCAGTGCCTTGTGGCTGTACACGGAGAAACAAAAGAAGGCAAGAAATGTCTAAATTTAAAGTGCTGGAAAATCCAACCTTTTATTTACTACATTTTTGTGACTACATAAACGCTGAAACATTGTAACGCTGAAACATTGTAACACTGAAAAGCATGATGACATCATCACTTGCTTTTTTCTTTTTTTTAACTTTTTCTCTTTTTTTTCCTCTTTTTTTTTTTTTTTTTAATTTTTTTTTTTTTTTTCCCTTTTTTTTTTTTTTTTTTTTTTTTTTTTTGCTTAGCAAACACAGCAGATGATATTGCACGGCATAAAGTGAGAACAGTAGCAAAGCTTAAAAAAAGTAACTTAAGGAAATCTTAACGCAGTACAGGAGATACTCATACCCAACCCAGGGCAATGCCTAGCGCACTGCACTTGTCATCGCTACACACAAAAATACAGAAGAAGCGCTTGACTAAGAGAGAGAGTGAGGAAATATCAGCAATCAACCGTAATTAGGTACAATAATCACTTAGTCTGAAATGCAGATGCAACGCATAAACTACTGCTGCTTCCTAATGGGCGAACTAAAGATGGCAGCAAAGGGCTTTAGCAAAATCTTCGCTTCGTATTCGTTATTTTTAATTTTTTTTAATTTCCTTTTTTTTTTTTTCCTTTTTTTGTTTTGTTTTGTTCCGTTGCTCTGGAAGAACTCCCACTTGCTCTGGGAAGATTTCCTACCCCTGCGGAGCTGGGACCTGTGATTGTCTCTGGCGCCCTCTCTGCGGCGGGGCCGGGGCAGGGCGGGGTGCCCGCAGCTCCCCGGGCAAGTCACCGACAAGGCTGTACCGTAATTCCCGGGGCTCGGGGCAGGCTGCAAAACTAACGCGGCCCCACGGTGAGGATGCAGTAAGTGCAGTAAATGCAGAACATTCTGTGAAAAATCAAACTACGGAACAGGACAGGAAAGCGCAGCTCCCTGAGCACAGTTTGTCCAGTGCTCGATGGCTCATGCTGATTCACACGCTAATGCTTTGCCTCCCGCTCACGGGAAGCAGAACTCATTGCACAGCATCAGCTCCTGTGTTAAAAGCAGGCACTGAGCCAATGCCCACCAAAGATCATTTAATGATCCTTCATTTTAGAGCGTCTTTATTGCCCCATTTCAATACTTGAAGTAAAAAAATGTACCTAGAAAGTGTGACTTCTGACCAAAAGCTTAGACCCTGCCCTTGTCCTTCCCCCCCTCAACCCCTTCACTATCCCCTCAAAGGAAAACGAGGTACACCCGGGGCTCAGCTACTGCACGGGAAAGGAAATATTTACAGCCATCACAAACCGTGTCAGTACACAACATTCAGATGAACCAGAATCTAGTCTTTATGCAAAATAAAACACAAGTGACTGGCATCTTATTCTCTGTGCCATGATGCCATCATCAGCTTTGCAGAAGTATCATTGTCATTACTCTTTTTTATTTTTGCTTTTCAACTCGGAGCTGCCTTGTCCTGCCTGGGGCTGCGGGGGTGGTGGGGCAGCTCTGTGGCCCCGGCAGGGGCTCAGCACAGCTCCCTGTGTGCTGGCCCACGGCCGGGGCACCACGGCGCCGCTGCAGCCCCTGAGCCCGGCAGAAGCTGCGGCTCCCCGGGGACCCAGCAGTGCCCCATGGGCCCAGTCCTGCCTCAGGGGCCCAGTCCTGCCCCAGGGGCCCAGTCCTGCCCCAGAGGCCCAGTGCTGCCCCACAGGCCCCAGCCCTGCCCCAGGGGCCCAGTCCTGCCCCAGAGGCCCAGTCCTGCCCCAGGGGCCCAGTCCTGCCCCAGAGGCCCAGTCCTGCCCCAGGGGCCCAGTGCTGCCCCAGAGGCCCACTCCTGCCCCAGGGGCCCCGTGCTGCCCCACAGGCCCCAGCCCTGCCCCAGGGGCCCCGCGGTGCCCCAGGGGCCCAGGCCTGCAGGCCCTGCCCGGGGCGGCCCCACGCCGCCAAGGCCTTTCTGTGAGCAAGGTTTCCAGATTCCTGTCAGCTTTTCTCCCGAGGCCCGCGCCTGCGACTCGCGTGCGCTACCCGTGCGAATGGCGAAGGAAAATAAAAACTCAGCAAAATCTCTCACAAATGCCAGTGCTTTTAAACATTAAACGACTTTTAAATTCTTTGGATGTGCGGGTCTCACCCACAAAGCAATCTTTCTAGAAAAAGACAAATAAATTAAAGAAAAAACACACTAATAATGCCTTTCTGCTTTCTAAGTGACAAAAGTACTACCTTGAAACACTCATTTTGGCATGTACAAGTTGGGGGGGAAGGGAGGCCTGGGGGGTAACCTGGCAGTGTTTGTAACACGGGTGGAAGTGCATGCCAAGACAAGGCTGAAGATACACCCTGCAGTCAAGAGAAGCACTCTCCTTCAGTTCATCTCAGCATCAAGAATGAAAAGATTGTAACATAAAGCTTTGGCCATTTTTGAATCTACTATATACAAATTTTTTTTTTAAACTACATAGTCATAAATTAAAGCAGTGATTAAATAAGCGTATACAAAATGTAATTAAATTAAAAGTCACAGCACATTATAGAGAAAAAATAGGAACCATTTATCACAGCAGAGAATATTTTTTTTTACCCTGTGAAAAGAACATTGACTAGCAAACACAAAGCATCCTAGTTGAAACAAAAGTAATTGAAGCCATGTTTCCCTTTCTTGCATTCATTGCAAACAGCGATCTTTACCCACTTTGAAACATTCCCAGGAATAAGATCTTCCTTGAGTATAACAGAGTTGTTCTGCCAAAAAAAAGGAAAAAAAGAAGAAACCCAAACCAAACAATATAAAAGGAATATACAAACAAAACAACCCCTACAAAATAAATAAGAATTATAAAGCTTTTTTTTAAGTAACCTTAACAATTATCAAACTAGTAAGTTCTGCCTTATCACATAGACTCTCTATACAACATAACCCTAAAGATTTATTACTATGAGGTATTTGGAGGAATTGGTAAAAGCGATGCACGGCCTGTCTGGGCTGAGGGACTCAAGCTGCTTTGGGGGAAAGAAGAGGGAACCTTTGGTTTGTCAGCAAGAAAGTGGAAAAAAACATTTTCCTTTGGTATCAAAGAAAGTTTCATTGCATGGTTGCACGGCAAAAAGCACCACGGTGAAGAATTATTCCTTTTTTTCATTAGTGGCCTTTCTAACAGGCTGAGGTATTCAAAGAGTATAAGGTGAGAGATAAAGAGGTCAACAGCGGTTTAACACTTTGGTTCAAGCAAGGCACTCGTCCTATGAGTTTACAAAGTTTGCAACATGTTTGCCAAGAGCTTTAGTATTATTATTATTATTATTATTATCCTTATCATCATCAGTAGTAGCAGTTATAGCAAGAGAAGTATTCGCAAGGTTATTAGCATTACCACTAAGAATGAAGACAAAGTTACACACTGAGTGAAGGTGAGGAAGGGGGTTGGGGGATGGGGGTAGGAAGGAGGATGAGTTCCCTTTCCAGACCAAGGCCGTGCATGAAAAATCTTTGGTATTCTTTGGTATCATCAATGTGATTAAAATCACCAATGGAAATCGAGTGAGGTAGCGTCTTTGGTTCACACTATAAATAGTAGATCTTTACACACTTTTTTTTTCTTTTTTTTTCTTTTTTTTTTTTTAACACGTGGAAGTAGCTATTCCTTACCTTTTGCTTCTTTGTCTTTAGCAAATAGTTACCAAATGTATTGTAAAGCTAACCACACCACAATAATAAACCAGGAGGCTAAGCAAAGTCTCAAAATTAGCCCCTGGGCCTTTGAATGCACCCAAACGCAGTGAGATAGAAAAGGGTAAGTGCTTTCTCTTTGTTTGCTAAATGCATAGTTTTCATCCCTATGTACAAAGGAGGAGGAAGAGGAGGAGGATAGGAGGAAGAGTAGTAGAAAGAAGGAACGTTTTTCGGGGTAAAAATGTTTACAACTCAGGTGAGGAGAGGTGTCCTAAGACTCTTTGGTATAAGCTCAGCAGTGTTTCCGAGCCCTCCGGGCAGCAGCAGCCCCTGGGGCAGTGCCCACCACCACCGCGGCCTTATCCTGAAACCCCAGGAGAAGAGCGGTGCCCGCAGGCAGCCCTGGGGCTGCTCTCATGCCAGGCCACCCCGGCCACTCGGCTGCTTGGGAATTTGCTCCTGGCGTGGCCAGTGCAGGAGCAACTTCTCAAGCACAAGCCCCCTTGCTGGCTGGCTCGCTCTGGTGGGGTTTGCTTTACCTGAGTAAGGAGAGGAGGCTGCGGCCCTGGAAAGCCACGCAGGGCTAACGGAGCGCTGTGGGGATAGTCTGAAGGAGGATTTTTTTTTTGTTTGTTTTGTTCTTTTTTTCCTAGAAATCTAATGATGCCATTTACAATGGGGATGGATACAGACAGTTCACCTCTTGGCCAGCCTCCCCCTGTGGGTCACTGCGGTCATGTTTGGATGCAGCCTGTTAGCTGAATGCTTGTTCCTAATGCCCTCTTGCCCATGGAGTCACCTTTGACTGAAGCCCCATCTCCTGATGCTCCCAAACTGTTTCAGGTTCTGCTCCCTCTCCTAATCCTTCCTGGCAGAGCTTTAGATCCTCTTGTCGAATTTGAAACTAATTTCCATTTTGTCAGGAATGTAAAGAACTAAAAGACTAACACCAACAGACAGAGACAGGTTTCCTGGGAAATGTTAGATGCAGCATTAGAAGAAACTCCCTTTCAAGGATGCCCTGTTGAGTAATGGCACTGTTCAGAGCAAGGGAGCACCAGGTGACCTGTCCATGCTTCAGTCAGTGTGGCTGGGCAGAGGTAACACAGCTTTCCAGCTAGACTGAGCAGTTCCAGAGTTATTTGCTTCATGTTTTGAAGGAAATTAAAGAAAAGTGTGTTCTTTGCCTACTCAGAGTATGAGGCGCATATTGCTTATGGGAAGAGTGGTTTGTTCCTAATGGCTTAGAGAAAACCAAAAGGTTTTTATCTACTTAAACAGACATGTAAAAAACCCAAAACACTTAAAATCTATAACTTGTGCATCAGTTTTAGTGTGTGTGGACATGTGTGTGCACATGTACACATACATACATACACCCCATAAAAATGTGTGTGCATGTACATATACACAGTCCTGTTTAGGGGCTTGCATGTGTGTGTATCAGAGATCCTGAAATTGCATATTGGGTGCAAATTTAATGCTGGTATGAAAGTTCTCTTTGGTTTCAGCAAGTAGTCTATAAAGACAATACAATGGAAATACTAAAAATGCGGTAATGTACTTTGAATTTCCCTGCATTTTTAAATTCTCAAGTTTTAAATAAATAAGGCTTTATTCTCTAAACTATAGGTACGTTACAAAGCAGTGTTTTGCTGGAAAAAACTAAACCGTTAGTTATCACTGTCCTTTATTAACCTTACACTGATGAGAATGCATTCATAAGGTACTTTATATGTGAGCTTATCAATGTTTCCATGTCAATTATGTCTCTGTGGGGATGGAACACTTCAAAAGAAAGCTTGCTAAAATTTAAGGTAAGCTAGAGACTCAAAAAAATCCAGATTAGATTCCATTTTCATAGATAATTGCTTTGTCAGCCTTAAAGTGGGCTTAACATACTGAAATACAGAGAAATATTCAGTGCCAAAAATATTGGGTTTATTTCACTTTATTTTAATAAAGAAATATTTCACCTGTATTCTAAACTCTGGGTGGTAATAAACTGTATACCCTGAACTTTGAGTAGACCCTGTCCTCTTGGGAAATAACTGGTGCTACAAAAGTTGCTCTACTTTGCTGTCACTGGTATTTTGAGTGGGCTTCATCCCCCAAACCAGCATCTGCTACTGTTTATAGTGTTTGGATTCTAGTTTAACTTGGATTTTCCTTTAATTTTTTTCCCCTTAAAATCAAAAAGGTTGGAAGTAAGATTACCTATTTCTAATCCTTGCATTCGGGCTATACCTGCATATTTGGTTATTTTGGGATTTAATATACCTAACATAATTACTACAATAATTTGAAATACCAGTTAGAAACCTAACCAGCATATGTATGGTTTTTAAAGTCTATTTCCCCCTTACATTAAAATTTAATATGCAGATGTTGCATGCTTTTCTCTTTAATTTTATCAGAGTAGGAACGGGATGATTCTCTCCTGTGGGTCTGTTAGCAACAGAGCGTTTAAAGCTTTTCAGCTACAAACTATTTCATGCATTATCCTGACTAATAGATGAGCAAGAAAGAATGCATAGGACAAAAGCTCAGCCTGCTACACGTAGATACAAAGCCACAAAACTTCGGGCTGTATCTCGGTGCCACGGGAATTTTGCTCTTGACTGCAGAGGGATCACAGTTCCTCCTTCCAAAAGCACTACTGGAGCTCCTCTCGGAGTTCCTCCCACAACATTAACTGATGTTGTACCACTGTTTTCAATAGGAAAAGACCACGAGCCTTCAAAGCTGTTACTATTCCTTTGCCTGGTAAAGTCGATAGGTAAAAAAAGCTCACTAATGTCAATGAGTATTGATCAGACGCTGAGCCCTGTGGTTCTGCATCCCTCAATTCTGTTTTTGCATCCTGAGTGCCTCAGGTCTCCTGTTCGCAGGCTAGATGGCAGAGCTGAGCCACTCTGGAACAAAGCGCCCGGGCTACACCGGCCTCCAGCCCGGGACAGCGCCCGGGGACAGCGGCACACACCGTGGCACACACCGTGGCACAGTGGCACACACAGTGGCACACACAGTGGCACACACCGTGGCACAGTGGCACACACAGTGGCACAGTGGCACACACCGTGGCACAATGGCACACACAGTGGCACACACAGTGGCACACATGGCTCTAACACGTAGCTCCTTCTTGTGCTCCCGTTGAAGTCAGTGAGGAAAGGGCTCACTGAGTTCAAGGGAAGCCGCATCCCATTCTCAGTTCCCGTGCTCTGCCAGGGGCTGTGATCTCCTCAGGTGACATTCTTTCTTGCCAATCACAGAAAGAAACGATAATGTGGTTTTCCTAATTGCAAATAACAGTCTTGATTACAAGTTTTATGTGTTATACAGTTAGATTAGTTTATACCTATAACTCTACATAGTATTTGTGTAAAAATAGCTTTGGAATATTAAAATCATTGCAATAAAATACCTGCAATATAATTATTAAATGTGTTCTTTGGTAGCTAGTCGATTTTTTTATGGATGGAATAGTTTTCCTTTTTAAAATCTGAACATTCCTTAACAAACAAAGAGAATGCACTGGTTTAGGTACCATTCAAAATTTCTTTGCCTAGTTTGAACTTGTTTCAAGGCATTGCACCAGTCAAGTTCAAACTGTGAAACAGCAAAAATCACACTACCATTCCAAGGAATTCAGACGACTCCACGCTTTGTTGGCTGTGCCCTGGCACAGCCCTCTCTGGAGACCAGCCCTAAGTCCCTACCCACTGGCGTGTACGCAGGACGGATACACTGAACACCTTCATGGCAATTGCTGTGGACATGAAGAGCTGTATCCAAAGAGATGTCTGTTCAATGACAGGAAATCACTATGCTCCAAACCACTAAACAGCCAAGTACGGTGAAGATGATAATGGGCAAAGGTGTAAGACCAGTGGTCTGTTCCTCTTCTCTTTGCTTTCCGTTTCGTTCCCTCCATTTTGCTTTCTTCTTCCTCTCTGTTTTTTTGCAAGTCGTCATCCTACTAAAGTGTGTGTCTTAGAACAAAGTCATAATGCAGGTGAAATAAGTCTTTGGTTTCTTTGGACTTATAAATATTTTTTTTCAAATAGTTTTAAGTATAAACCTGCTATTTTGAGGTCCTGGTCTTTATTTATTTATTTATTTATTTATTTTTAAAGCTTTTCCACCGAGGTTTTAGTTTGTGGTTATTCCTTCATGCTTTGGTACAAGTGCTTGATGAAGAAGATGAATTGCCTGAATTGGAGCTGCCCTCGTCTTGCCACTTATCCAGACTCCTCCTCCGTGCATTCATGAAAAAGTTGCTGACGGTGCTCAGCTCCAACCCAAGCTGCTGGGAAATGGTGATTTGTAATTCTTTGGATGGACGCTTATTTTCCTTGAATATTGCATGTAGAGTTCGACGCTGGACATCAGTGAAGACCAACCGAGGCTTTTTGGGTGTATTCCCTCTATCCTTCCCGTGCTCTTGTTCTTTCCTCTTGCATGCTGCAAGAAAGGGGAGGACAATTAGAGAGAGCTGGCAGAGGAGTACGTGGGAACACAGTACAAGGCAATTTAGGGGAAAAGGACTGCTCATGTCAGCTTCCAAATTTGGAGAGGATGTGGGACATTTAAATTATAAACTATTACAAGTATGAGGAATAAAATTTAGAAAATACCTTTGTTGTTGTCTGTTACAACTCAGCAAATTCCATTACTGAGAGCTTACATTTTGATACCTCCCACTGATTCTGAGAATTTAACTATTTAATATCTCAAGGAGGCAGAATGGAAATTCAGTGAAGTCTAAAGTGAACCTTGATAATATTTTTACCATTATTAGTTGCTTTCAATCAATTTCTGAAGATTTCTCTTGACTGAGATATAAGGAACTGTGAGAAACCAGGGTGCTACTACAGTCTCACAGGTCAGATGTATCCTGAACAAAATCAAACATGTTCAAAAACAATAGCATAGTAAATCTTTAAAGAATTGCTCCTTATTTCATCTATCATCCCTTCTTTCCCTTTCAGAATGTTATTTTGCTCTACATCATTAAAGGGTGCTTGCAATTAGAAATCTGCCTCCCAGATCACCTTCCAGGCAGGATCTGATGGGATGTGAGTGAGACTCCCAGATCCCTCTGTCAGCCTTCGACTGTCTGCCAGCTCATCTTGTTAGCATTTTGCTAGGATAAAAGCTTCCTTGGGAGAACAGATTCCTCTCACTTTCAAAATGGTCTGAAGTTGTCTGTTTCCCTTTTCCCTTTAACAATGTCCTTTAATTCTGATTGAGAGATGTGTTTCTGAAGGAAATATGAATGTTCTTTCTCTGTGTCTGTCTAGTCCTGGCATCTGTGGAGATAAGTACTGATTAAATGAAGAATTTTGTGCAGTATCTCTACTTACACCATGTTTATTCAAATAAAAATTACTTTGCAAAGGTCCTTTCTAAACTTCTGTTACTACTGAGAGCCAGCCGTGGTGTGAGGGTTTCATTGCTCATGGGAGGCATAAAAATAGTCATGCACCTTTAATACTTGAGAAATAGGAACTGCACAGATCAGGAGCCAGTAGCTGTGCAGGCTCCTTCTGCTGGCCCAGGTAGGGACCAAGACCCTGGTGGCTCAATCCCCTCTGAGGAGAGGCTTTTGAAAAGGTCCCTAACAATATATATTCCAGCCACATACTCTTTCATAAGAAACCACACATCAATCAAATAGACTGGGCTGCCAAACTCATGTCTCCTGCAGGTATTTTTATCTGAAAACCTTTGAAGAAAGCTTTGAAGTTACATCCTGACCTCTAAAACACCGTGGAGCTTCTGGGCTAAAAACCTGGTTTCCTAATGCCTGTGAGCCCCTGCTGAAGCCAAACTGCTGAATTCAGTGTGAGGATTGGTGCCTGCTGAAATAATCTGCATCTCCACTGGAGGTTAACATGGACAAATCAAGGGTTAAAAATGGTTTTGCAGGAAGAATCTGTTATTTACTGACAAATATTAAGAATGAGAATACCAACAGCATCTCAGTCTTTTATGTATGTCTAACCATTTGATAATCAGAAATTCCTGGGAAAGCAGCTGCAGGAGTTCAGCTTTATAACAGCCTTAGCCTCCAGCTCTGACTGCCCCTGCTAACAGGCTCAGGCAGAAAAGAAGACAAACCAGGTGCAGACAACATTTGCTGTGCTTCATTTCTGCTCATGCTGCTTTACACCTTCCTTTTTCAAAGACTACACAAATTCCATCTTCCGCCTAGATACTCCATCTGGATCATAATTTGTCAGAAAATCCTAACGACTTAGATAGCATGATCCAAGTCAGTGCTGTGCAATGCTTCAGTGTGAATCATCACATCACAAATGACAGTCACAGCAGTAGGTACAAAGCCAGCTCAATTAGTGATGTGAGCCTCTGGGGCTTCGATCACAAGCTACTACCTGAGTTCTCAGAAATAGTAGGGAATAACGAAGAAACAACCATCTATTGTGAAACTAGCTTGCATAACACATTGTCTTCCTGAACTTGTGCTCATTTCCTGAAATGTAGCATTCTTGAACAATTATTTCCATAGAAAGTGTCCCAAGAGTTACAACATACCTTGTTTCTCAACTTCAGTTGTATCAAAACCCTCTTAATTGATGCTAGTGACATCACAGAGGTAAGGAAAAAGAGCTCATTACTAGGAAGAAAAAAATAAAAACTATCCAGCCTAGGATACAAATAAGTCTATTTTACTATTTTGAAATATTTTCAGCACGACTTCCATTGGCACTTGCCAGAGGCAGATTGAGGACAAAAACTTCCCAACACACTCAGTTGTTCCAAGAGCCCTTGCGCTGCCAAGCCTCAGGTTGTGAGCAGCAGGGGTGGATACCACCTCTCATTTTCTGCCTTGTCCAGGCTCAGGAATATTAATAGCACTTAAAAATAAATAATGGTGATAATGAAAATCTGTAATAGGGTTTCCTTGCAATCGTTTTCCCTGCACTAGAGGCAATCAATTTTAATAATAAATTGTAGCTTCCAGCTTGCCAGAGAGAAAATGTACACCATGGGATAAAATCTGCTCCAACATGAGAGTGGATCCAGAACAGGCACAGAGATTGGCCAGCTCACACGGCCAGGGCTGGCAAAGTGGGGCTGCCAGGCTCTCTGACAGCAGCCTGAGCCAGGTCATGCCCAGGCAGAGTGGCTGTGCCTGCTCTGGCCAGGTCCTACCCTAATGCCAGGCCCCAGAGATGTCAACTGAAATGGTTGTTTTTGGAAAAACACCAGCACCTGTCTTCACAACAATTTATCACACACTCCATTTCATCTTTTATAGCAGAAGATCTTTTATCTCACATAGCAGGAGATAATAACAGCAATTTGCACTGATGTCCTTCTTGTGCCCCTGCCCTTGAGCACTGTGAGTGGGCCCTCTCCCACTGTACAGACACTGAATTTAGGTGCTTCACAGGGTGCTGTGCTCCCTAGAGGTGTGCAGCTCTGCCAGGACACACCTGCTGGCACCCTGCCCTCACTTCCTGCTGCAGGTAGCCCTGTTCTTTGTCTCCAGGCTGCCCTGGCTGAGCGATGCTCCATGTGATGCCTTTTGAAAAAGCCTTTAAGAAAATCTTGTTAAGAAAAAAGAAAAGCAGAGGATAAAGGAAGAGTCACCCTGACTCTGGCAACACACGTGCAGATATGACAATGCAATATTATCAGTGCCAGAAGGAGCCTTATAAATCCAGTCCTGAACTCTGGCCTCTCCCAGTCGCTTCCATCTTCCTCTGCCCTGAGCAACAGATATTTTTGACACTTGCAATTCTCCTGACACAGCCCATCAATCTATTTTTGTCTCCCTTTGTTCCTTCTAAGTCACCCGAGGGATTTGGTCAAGTAAACTTGCCAGACCTTGTAAGGGCTGCACATCCCACTGAGGCCCAGCAGCCTGTGCATGGCACAGAAGTGAGCTCTCACCTCCACAGCTCCAGTGCTGTTCCGTGGCCCCCAGCTGGATGCAGCACAGCAGGATTAGTCCTGCTCTGCCAGGGGTGTGAACAGGATAGTGTCTCCTATGAAAATGCACTGATTGCATCTTTAGGTTGAGACAGGGAAGAGGATGTTTTGCCTGTCTGTGATATGAACATTATTCAGTCAGTCTAAAATTCAAGATTATAGTAAGCTCAGGTGTTAACCCTGATGCTTGATCTAGTGTTTCAACCCTAGAGATGGATTGCTTTTTAAAATCGAAGGAAAATCCCTGATTACTATACATCAATTTTCAGGAACATTTGCTGCATACACAAGTGCCTAGCTGTTCTGGAAAACTCCAGTTTTCCTTTCTAAAAAGTAGAAGCAAAGAATGAAACTGATAATGCTCTCAATAAACCTAATTTCTGACGGTTTCTTGTTTAGTTTGTGAACATAATAAAAAATCACCACAAATTCTGCTGGCTGCTTTTCTGGAAAACTGTCATTGAAAGAGAGGGAACAACAATGGAAAATTTAACTTGGGCAAACCCTGCCCCCAAGCCCTGTGGCCACTTTTGATTTCAGAGGGTAACTCTCCCTGAGAGAGGCATTGCTCAGCTGGTAGCCTACTGTGGTGCCACTACAGAACAAGCTCTCTGGCAGGGGATGGAAAAGGGCAGACACTGAGGCTGATGGTGGATTTGGGAGGTCTCAGGGCTGGCACCTTACACACATGGCCAGGCTGAGGCAGCAGCCATGCACTCTGAGGGTCACATTGCTCACCAGCTGCCTGCAGCACTTCCCATAGCTCCAGCACAGGTGCACATCATGGCCACAACCAGATTTTTGCCTGTAAAAAGTGGCTGGAAGAGCAGCAGGGACACAGGGCAGCAGAGGGGAGCACCAGCAGTGTGGCAACATAGCTGCTCTTGGAAAGGAAGGGTACAGCCCACCAGTGCCTGGGCATGGGTCTCCTCATGCTGTGGAGGAGAAAGCCAATGCACACAGGGGATCTCTGGTTACAGGGAGCTCTTTTCTCTGTTTGTACCCACAGCTGGTCCACGGCAGCAAGAGAGAGACACATGCAAGACATGCTGAATTCAAAGTCTGTGGACATGGAGAGGAGACTGTGTGTAGATCACCAATGGCAGGATATCAGACCTTTCTCCCTGAAAGGTCAGACTTCCAGCTCTGGCCTGGGTCACTGCTGACCACAAGCCATTATTATTTGGTAGCCACCAAGTGCCTTGTATGAGATGATGTGGTGGTCTTTTACCCCTCCTCTTGCAGAAGTCTTTTAGTTATCCCAGCTTCATCTGTTATATCTGTCTTAAAGACATAAAACGTCCTTTTAGAAGTCTCTCTTCCCATGTATTTTTTAATCTCTTGTTGTGTCAGGTCAGCTACAGTCTGAACTGCATCCACCTAGGAATCCCTTTCCAAATCATCTGCTTCTAGTTTTGAAACATCACACACTATCAAATAGCATCTTTGGAGGGTGAAAACTCTTCACTGGTATTAAGTGGAGAATATCCTGAAGGATATTCTTCTGTAGGAGGCTCTACCTTCTGATTCAAAAAGCAGCAGTATTTCCGCAGGAGGTTGAAACTGCTTGAGGACTTTGGCCATCATAGACAGTTCTAATCACACTGGCTACAACAGCCCAGTGGAAACAGGTAGCCAAAAGCTTATGGTAAATTCATGGTGGCCATAACATGTAATAAAGTGTGATAAGCTACATCCTTATCATGTGAATAACACCTCTGGGGCACGCAGAGAGACACACAAACAACAGATCTTCCCCAATCATCAAAAACTTCATATTTGGGTGAATATGAAAACAAATTAAAAGGGCATATGAGACACATGCTTCCTGAGGATTAGATGTCACCATGTAAATGAAACCCAAGCAAATCTGTTGGACCTGAATAATAACCACAACTGCTGGGTGATATTCACTCTGAGACATCACTGATTAGTGGTCCCTGTGCTGCCCCATCCTTCTTGCCACTGCCCCAGGGTCTTCAAAGGTGCTTGGGAAATGGAATCCCTCTGGAAAGGTGCTGTGTGAGACAGCCTCCATACACGCTGGCAGCTCGTGGCCAGGAGCTCCCGCTGCAGCAGGTAGCAGACAGCACTGATGCTTGAAAGAGCATTCCCTTCAGCTCCAGCCCACGGTGGTATCAGGCCCTTCACAGCTTTTTAATGATGAAAGCCTACATGGGTGACACAGGTCATTGGTTGCTCCCCAAAGCTTTCTCCTTTCAACTGAAAAGAGTATTGTCTATTCTGAAATGTCTGAGCCCACACTAAATTATTTCTTTTTAATCCTGGCATTATTCAGTATTTGGCACATGTTTCTCTAGTGATTTGTATTTACACTTATTCAGGGTGTAGGTGTTTCCATAAAACTAGAGATCTTTTGATCTATGTTTCTTTTCTCTGCCATCAAATCCAGGGAATACTCTTTTGTTGTTTCATAACATCAAAAGCAATGAAAATATGTTTGTGTATGGGAAGCTCACAGTCTGACATCAACCTGCCAACATACAGATCCCAGCTGAGCTAGAAAGGCAAACGCCTCACTCTTGGGCACTGTATTAAAATTAGTGACCTTAATTTGCTGCCGCTGGAATAATGAAGTGAATCTGCCTGCCGAGTGCTGACTCAGCAGTTCAGGATTCAGGGGTTTACATAAACTTAGTGTTGATGGGTCTGTAACCACTTCAGCGAGCTGACATCACCGTTACAGAATATGCTGCTATATCGGGGGAAAACACCTGATTTCCCTGCGATATCATTTAAAGGAAATGTTAAAATTCTTTAGCTAGGTCTTTAGTTAACCATATTACTGTGACAAATATTTCTCTGCCTAGCATAAGTAATTAGAATTTAATCACTTAAACTGCATCTTAATTACCCCAAATGAATTGAAAGGACATTTAATAGCAAAGATTAAATTGCCTTAATGAACGATTTTTGCGACTGCATCAATATTTTAATCGCGTCAGCCAGGTCCGGCCCGCGGCCCCACGCCGCAGCGGCACAGGCGGGCCCCGGACGCGGGGTGGCGCCCGCGATCCGCGGGAGGGGGCGCGCAGCGCTCCCGGGGCTCCGCACCGCATCCCACCGCATCCCACCGCACCGCATTCCACCGCATTCCACCGCATCCCACTGCACTGCACCGCACCGCATCCCACCGCACCGCAGGGACCGTGCTGCATCCCACCACACTGCACCGCATGCAACCGGATCCCATCGCGCTGCATCTCACCGCACCATCCCCACACCCATCCCCACACCGCGGGGACCCCACCTCTTCCGAACTCACCGCAGGGACCGCACGGCACCGCATCCCACCAGACCCCGGGGGCCGCACCGCATCCCACCGCGCCGCGTGTTCCCTAAGGCACCGCACCGCACCACACCGTGCGCTGCGCACCGCGCCGCGCCATGGGCTCCTCACCCGCGCTGCCGCTCCGTACCGCACCGAGCCACGGCACTGCGCTGCGGAGCGCCAGCCGCTCCGTTCCCCTCCACTCCGCACANCGTTCCGCTCCACTCCGCACAGGGCAAGCTGGGAAACACCGCCCGCTCGTGCTGTGCTGTGCTGTGCCGTGCTCTGCCCCGCCTCCGCGACCCGGCCCACTCGGCCCGGGCAGCACCGCCCGCTCCGCACCTGGCCGTGCCGCCCCACGCCCTCCGCGCCTCCCGCCCCGGCAGCCCCGCCCTGCCCGTGTCCCGCCCCCGCGGGTCCGCGGGGCAGACCCGGGTGCGGAGCCACGCCGCGTCCGTCGGCCCTGGCCCGCTGAAGCCGGCTGACTCCGAGCTGTGAGAGCGAATCCCCCCGCGGGCCTCCGAGGCGTTCGGGTGCTACTCCGACGTCAGGTTGGGTCATTCCGCCCCTCCCGCATCCCCAGACATAGACTTTGCCACAGCAGCCGAAAATTGAGTTTCTGAGCCGTGGAAGCGACTCAATCCTTTGCAAAACCTTCACTACAACATTGAGGACCGTCAGATTCACTGAAAACCCCCGAGTGGTTTCTCTGGTTCCGCTCCTAAGGCCTGCCGGTCTCTGCTTCCCTGGCTCCAAGTTTTAAGTTCTCCGTCAATTCCAATATATTCAAAATAACGAAACATGTTTAAAATAAAGGAGAAATGATTCCGTGATGACATAAAGAAGTTCCTCTGGTTGGAGGGGAACATTAAGGAAGCCGTTTGGCAGCCTGCCTGTGCGGGGGGAAATGGGGGATAAGGGGATGCGGGAAACTCTCCCGCCTGTGGCTCAGTTCTTATCAATGGGTTTGTATTGCATGTGACAACGAGTGCAGAATTCTGCGCCCTAAAAACCTCCAAAACCTGAACTCGAGCTCACTTCAGCGGCGTCTGCAGCCAGGCGTTAAGGAAGAGCCCCCCGCCATGCCATCCGATTCAATACTTTGCTCGGTCGGAAGCAGCAACATTTCTAGCTCCAGCAGCCAGCGCCCGCACACGCCGGCGCCGCGCTCCGCACCCCGCAGCAGCCTGCAGTACTGCCCGCGCACCGGCGGAGCAGCAGCCATCCATCGCACTTTAATTGCCGTTTGGGCTGTACGGAAATGTCACCAATGAGGCTTCCTATCGCCCTAAAATGGGAGGGAAAAATGAAAACTACTGTAGCTAATAAATTGTTCCTATAAATTAATCTTTCAGCGTCATAAAACTGATTTCTTCCTAAGCAAAACGGCTCAAGTCAGCTGCGTTTCCAAAGAAAGTCTGTCAGTATCGGTCGCTTCTGTGTACGTGTATGATTAATCCAGGTAGATTTATGTCTGAAACGTGAATCAACATTTATCGATTTGATCATGGAAGCACGCGACACTCGGCCATGTTGGGTCCCGGTCAGTCCTCAGGAAAAACTCCCCTCGATGCCTGTAGTCTTCAGGCGAAATTCACCCGTACTTCAGCAATAGCTCCTGCGCTTCAGTCACCTTAGAACTCCCTGCAAACTAACTTGTCCCTTGTGCGGAGCTTATGCGGACCCTTCGGCTACACAGACAGGTGAAGGCTGCCTAAGGCAAAGACGGACCGCTGGTTTCATTGCCGGTACAGGCAAAGCCAGGCACCGAAGCATACCTGGCCTGTGAATTTCCAGATAATTTTGTCTCAATCTGATCATTACGTTCCTTCCTGGCAGTGTAAAAGGCAGATCGCACACGCCAGAACCCAGCTGTAGCACCGGCAGGAGCCCGGGCTCCCTACCGGTGGCACCGGCAGCTGGCACAGTCCTGGTGCCACTCACGTCTCCTCCTGGGGCATCCCTGCCCCTGTGGGTAGCTGAGTTACGCTGCTGGGGAAGCTCGCTTCCCCTCTGGCCACGCACCCATTCAAAGGCACTCATCCCCAAAGCAGATGCCCTCAGGGCTCTGCCCTGCCGGGAGCCGAGCCGCTCCCGCCGCGGGCAGCCCGTGCGCTCATCCGGGCGCTCGCCGCAGCACCGCGGCACTAATTGCCGGCTGCCGCTACGTATAATCGATGCGATGCTGCTCCCCACCGGGGCCGGCAGCTGTGGGGAGGCTCAACAAGCACCTGCGACCGGGCTACGGGCAGCCTCGTCCATGAACGGGGAAGGGGTCTGTCCTGGCCCTGGCCCGCCGCGAGGCTCTCCCGGGAGCGGGGCCNGGGGCTCTGCGGGGAGGGGGGCCTCGGGGGCGGAGGAGGAGCTGGGCCGGCGCGGGGTCTGGCCCTGCCGCTGGCCGCTGGCCGTGGTGCTGAAGACGGGCAACGAGAGGGGAACGAGAGGAAGGAGCGAGCCTGGGTGACGACGCGGAGCCTCCGCTCACAGCACTTCCCGGAGCCGCTGTCTCCCGGCCCGCGGAGCCGCCGCCGCTGCCCGGTGCGGGCGGGGTGCCCGGGCCNCGCAGGACCCCCGGGAACCGAGGGGCGAACAGCGAGGGGTGCAGACGGCGCGAAGGCCCCGGCCTGTCGGGGCGGGCATCGCGCCCACAGCCCGGCTCCGTGACCCTGGGGCGACCCCGGCGGCACCCACGGGCGGGAGCGGCCCTGTTTTGAGGCTGCTTGATTGAAAAGGCAGCGAGGGTGGGAGCGGGGCACGGCCCCCAGGTGCCGCCCCACCACGCGGCGGGTAATTAAAACAAACAAACAACCGAGAGAACGCACGCACGAACAAGCAGGGGCCGAGCCGTGCTGCGGGGGCGGGGGTTCTGCCAGGACGGGCGCGGGGCGGGCCCGGCCAAGTGCGGAGGAACGCGGCTCGCCCGGCCCCGCTCCTCCTCCTCCCGCTGGGCAAACATTAACGAAGGGCAAACGCGGCTGTAAATCAATCCCGCCGAAGGACACGGCCGGCAAACAAGTGCGCCCAAGCGCTCCCCCGGCTGCGCACCGGGCGCTGCGGCGGCGGGCACGACTGCTCCGTTTGTTCTCCCACCCTCCGATCCCTCCGGGACGAGGCCCAAGCAGCGCTCCGGCAGCGGCTGAGCGGCGGCTGTCACGGCCCGAGGTGCGCCGAGCCAGGCCCGGGCCGTCCCCGTCCGGGCGGTCCGCAGGGTCAGGAGAGGAAGGGCTTCTCCCCTGGGCCCCGTCCGCGCTCGGAGTGTCGCCGGTGAAGGCCCCGGTCGATGCCCCTCGCCTCCCTGATGCAAATGCCTTTATGCAAAGTGCCCGCGGGGTAAATATTAAACAGCCCCTAATGAGGCCACCGGGGCCGGGGCGGCCCCGACCTTCCCGGCGCGCTCTGGGGCGGGCGAGAGGAGCAAACGGCGTCATTAGATTTCATATTTAATGTGGAAAACGTTCTGATTACTCCATCGATTTCTTTACAGTTAATTTGGCGAGAATTTCTCGTCGGCTTCCCAAGGCTTCAGCTTAACTAGGATTCACATTAGGAGGGAGAAAGGATAAGAGATGAGGAAAAGAGGTGCAGTATGAAAAATACCAGCCAGGTCGCAGGCAAACATGGAGCAGCTTTGGAGCGACGGGCCTGCCCGCTCCTGAGAGCCACGGGCGAGCGTGGGTTCCCCCCCGGCGCCTTTCCCAGCTGACACCCGCTCGGGGAGCTCCCACGGAGGGGCCCTTTGGGAAGAGTTCGCTCAGAGGGCGCACATCGGCAAAGGACCCCTCCGGCAGTAGATCCTAAGGAGCCTTGGACTCCCTTACACTCCCCTGGTGCGCTCGCAAAATGTCTTGGCCGCGTTTTCCCTGGCTGCTACCCTTCCTCCCGATCGGCGAGCCCGTGCGAGGCAGTTCCAACAATGAATGCCTCGAAGAAGATTATTTTTTCCTGAAGAAGACAAAGTCGAGTATTTTTCTTTCTTCATTCCCTCCTGTTTCCTCTCTCACACACACACGGAGGAAAAAAACCAACAAAAAACAAAACAAAAACCCCCCAAAATCAGCAAAAAACCCCCCCTAAAATAAATTCAACCTTAAATCCCAGCAGGCTTCAGAAGGGATGTACTTTTTCTTTTAATTGTATTTATTTTTTTGGCATCCCTTCACAGCCCTAACAAATGTCAATGAAGGCGAGGGGGAGGGAGGGAAGACTAACAGAGAGACAGTGAAATAGATAAATATTCAGTGATAGAGAGGAGAGAGAGAGAGTGGGACAGACAAAGGAAAAAAGAACAGAGAAGGGAAGGGAGATGGGATGAATAAGATGGAGGCTGGAAGAGGTCAGCTTTGCAATTAGCAGTTCTGCTTACATTTCAAGAGACAGCCCAGGAAGTGTCAAGACCTCAATCCTGCTTCCATGTAACTACCAATTTTTCTTCTATTTGTCGGAGCTTCTGTAATCTGGGAGGTAGGAATCCCCCAGGGACGGTTGGAAGGGGCAAATACTCAAGATAAAGTGCAAGGCGAGACTGCGAGGCCTAAAATAAGCAGTCTCCATCCCCCTCACTGCCTCCCGGTTGTTGTCTGCAGGAAATCAGAAAGGGAAGAAATGAAGGCGGCTCTGGGTATTTATCTACCTGATAATTCTCTAAACGCCCGGGAGTGAGTTATAATTTGGACGTGAAATTTAATTTGCGTCGGCTGCAGTAATTTATGTTATTTTGAATTGATGTTCGTACATCAATATCAATCGGGGCAGATTTTTACCACTTAGGAAGATCATCACACATTTAAAACCTACACAAAATAAAATCGATACTTTATGCATTTACAGCCGCTCGCCGGCAGCGCTGCGCGGAGGGGCGCGGAAGGGCGCGCAGGGTGCGCGGGGCGGGGTGGGGGCCTCGGGACCGCCCCACTGACAGGGACGCAGCGCCATGCAAATGCCCACGTGCTGCCTGCGCCCAGGTGGGCAGCGCCCGGCGAGGCCCGGAGCCCCCGGTACGCGGGGAGAGCCCTGCGGGGCCCGGCCCGGCCGCCAGGGACGCGGAGACGCCTGGGTGGCACATCCCGAACCCCCCCGTGCTGCGAGCCCTCTTCGCCCCGGGGAGGCTGTTTCTGTAAGGTGCCAGCTTTCGGGTTTCATCGGAAAGGGAAGGCGGAATAATGAGGCTTTGTCTCTCTAACGGGATTACCGGGATCCGTTTATGAGAGGGCAGCGCTGAGGTGGCTGGAAGAGGGGCAGTTTGGGGGCAGAAGCGAACAATGGGACCCTCCGGACCCGGCAGCTGGGAAGAGCACGGCCGCCTCCCTCCCTCCCGGCCCTGCAGCAGCCGGGGCTGGCAGAGCTTCCCGGCCGGCAGCGCCAGGGAAGGGATGCCAGCAGGCTCCGAATCGAGGGGTTGTTTCCAGTATCGATCTATGCAAATGAGCGGAGATTCAGGTCGACCAAATTGTCGTAAAAATACGCTCCAAATCGAAGAAAGTTCGCCTTAGCAATCGTTACGGGGATATTGGAAACACAAACTCCATCCTCCTCTCCTGGGTAGCACCAGCAAGACGAGGGTTTTTCGCTGGTGGGGTGGCTGCTAGGACAGGGAAGGTGGAAAGGGCAGTTTCTGAGAGCTCAGACCTTTGAAACCGGCTCCGCAGGAGTGGAAGCCAAAGAGAGCAACGTCCTCCCAACCGGCGGGCACCTAAGGGCCAGCTACAGCGGGGAGGGAGGCCCTGCCCCGGACCCTTCCTATCTCTGCTGTAGGTTTCTGGAACAAGGTGGTTGACTGACAATGGGCACGAAGCACGGTGGCGGCCCAGCTGCGTCCCCGTGCACTCGGGAAATGGTCGCACGTTCTCACCGTGGCCATACTCGAAAGCGCAAGACTAGTTGTGCTTTCGAAAGGAGAAAGATTTGGCCCTTCCCTTATTTTTGTCTGTGAAACGGATCAGTGACCCCGGCTCCAACTCGGATTGACTGTCTTGAGTTCTCCAGGGACAAATTAATGGAGACCTATCACTTAATTAACAAACCTTCATTCACGGTATATTAAACCCGGGCTCTGCACCGGGAGCGCAGACGGGAGAGTTTGGGAGGCGGCGGCAGAGCACAGGTACGGACCGGGACGGCCATCTCTGAGCAGACAATACGGGACCCGCTCGGGAGCACACCGGGCAGCAAGCGCCGACAGCGGGCTGAGGCTCTGGAGCAGCGAAGCCACGACACGGACTGTTTGTCTCACACAGAGACATCCACGCGAAACTCAAACTCTACGGCCTAATGATAACTACAACTAGTTAAAAAAAAAAAGAAATAGAAATCCAACGATTTTAGCCAACAGCATTTCTCAGCCACCGCTCACTCGCCGGGCTCGGCTCATTCGCGCCGAACGCCTGTCCCAGCTCACTCAAGCCAAGCGGGACGCTGGCCCCGAGCCTCGCCGCGACCTGAGCCCACCGCCCCCGACACAAAGCAGACGCACCGACTCCTCTCTGCGGCGCAGTACCAGGGCTCCCCCGTACCCCGTCCGTGGGCTCGGTCGGGCCCGGTTCAGCCGCCAATTCAAGCATTTCCGCCTCGCCCTCCGCGCTCCGGGCAGCGTCGCCGCCGGCCGGTGCGGCTCTCGGCGGTGTCCCGTTACCGAGCGCGTTGGGCGTCGTTCTGCCGGCGGCGGGCGAGCCTGGCCGGGTGCGCCCCGGCCGGGAACGGGGAGAGCCGGGGCACTGCACTGCGCAGCCCGAGCCCCGGCTTTGTCTGAGTGCGGCGCAGAGGAACCGGACGGTGCCGGTGCGCCAAGCCGGGAGAGGGAGAGGGGAAGGGAGAGAAATGGAGTGGCGGAGCGGGGGATCGGTGCTGCTCTTCAGGGACAGGCAGGGACTGGGGCGGCCTGCCCAGGCCCGAGGCCCCGCTCTACCGCTGCCGTGCCCCGACCCCACAGCGGGCTCACCTGCAAGCCGCAGAGCAGACATCCGCTGAAACTCCGGCTCCTGGAGCCACTTCCACATTCTGCGGAAGGTCTCCCGGCCGGATTTGAGCTTGCTCCAGGGCTTGGGGTTCCTCAGCAGGTCTGAGAGCGTCCCTTGAGAGCGGCACAGCACCCTCTGAGCGAAGATAGCCTGGGGGATGCTGTACCGCTTGAGCTCGGTGGTGATCCTCTGAGCTACTTCTTTGGTATTGATTTCTTCCATTTGCCCTGAATTACTTCCACTGTTGACCTGCGAACCAGTTACAGAAGGGTTTTGCTCCCTGGCAGAGCCCAGGATCTGCCCGTGGCTCTGGGCGTTCAAGTGGGCATGGGGGTGGTGTGGGATCCCGTTGATAGGCACCATGCCAGCGGAGGTGGGGGTGAGGTGTTGGTCGCCATGCCTGGCTAACATGGCAGGGTGGTGGGCTTCAAATCCGTTTGGGGTGAGCATTTTCTCGGCGGGCATGGTGGCACCGGGGTGAGCGTAGTGAGGCAGCCCTTGCTGGGAGTTGTGAATACTCCCCAGGCCCGATCCAGACAACGGAGAGAGGCTCTGTCCCATGCCGGTAACATCCTTGTGGTAGGGGGTGTAGAGATTGTTCATAGACGCCAGACCCCTCTCGTCCCGCATGAGCGTGAAGCTGCCGCTCACGTTGCCCGGTATCCGCTGGTGGGGATGGTGATGGTGGTGATGATGGTGGTGGTGGTGAGGGAACTTGTCCGAGACCGTCGAGATGGGAGGTAGAGGCTGCAGAGGGGTTAACGTGGTGTAGGTGCTGCTCATGCTCATGCCGGGGGGTGTCTCGCAGGCCATGGTCATGGTGGGGTGCAGGGGGCCGGTCAGCGCGTGCTCGGGCGGCCGGTGGTGGTGGTGGTAGTCGCCGCCGTCGAGGATGGACGCCATGCCCATGGAGCGCGGGTGGGCCGGCAGGTGGCTGCCGCGGTGGGCCACCGCGCTCCGGTGGTGGGGGCTGCCGCTCATCAGGTCGGCGGCGGCGGGCACCGGCTCATGGCTCACCCCGTGCAGATCGCCGATGTTCTCCATCGCCAGCTGCGCGTTCATCGTCGGCCGTGCGGACGGCGGGACCGCACATCTATCTGGTGGGCGGCGGGGCGTCCCGGAGCTCTTGGCGGCGGCCGGTTGGTCCCGCGGGCCGGCGGCGGCGGGCGAGTGGTGGCGGTGCTGCTGCTGCTGTTGCCGGGCTGCTGGCTTTCCCGGTTTTGGTTGGCTTTTTTTTTTTT